>PVIA01004972.1:82500-125321 GCA_004024845.1 Tonatia bakeri
CGCAGCCCACACACTGCTAAGACACCGCAGTGTTCGCAGTCCGGCCCGACACGGGGGACGGGCGCGCAGCCGGAGCTCGAGGCGGGAGACAGTGCACCCGCTCCCCGCGGGAGGCGCCGCGGGGCTGCTCCTGGAGACCTGTCTGCTGTCTTTGCTCGAGATACAGAGCGTCTCCCTAGCCCCGCCCGGCCTCAGGCCCCAGGGCGGAATGTAACATCTTGTAATGTGACAATCACTGACAAACCGGTACCGCGAGGGGAAATCCCGCCAGGGGTGCCTCGGAGGGACACGGGGCCTCCGCATCCGGCAGCGCCGGGGGTTCGGGGAAGGGGCGGGGCAGCGGGTGAAGCTTGCAGGTCAGAGCCCGGGGGGCGGAGGAGGGTCTGGGTGGGGGAGGCTCTCCTGGGGCCGTTCTGGGCTACACGACCGTGCCAGAGCCCGGTCTGACAGAGCCTGGGGCGCGCCCCACCCACCCGCTTCCGGCACCTTGGACCCCAAACTCGAATGCAAAGGGACCTGTACAAGGACCAGAAAATTTGTAGCTTAATTCTCAAGGAGGTCTCTGACCCCGCAACAAGTTTAAAGCACTGGCGGTCGCTGTTTCTTGGCGGGAAAGGAGCTGGCTTGTGACTTGGGAGCAAGTGCTTGAGACCCGGTGGAGGTGGAATGCGGCGGGAGCCGGCGTTGGGGTGCGGGAGCTGTTCCCGCGTTTCACAGTCAGTGCGGACGACTTTTCTTGAAGGGCCAGTGGTGAAATGCCCCCTGAGGGTTAGAACCCCCGCGAAGGAGAAGGATGTCGGAGAGCAGAAAGACGGTGCAGGGGGCATTTCACCACTTCCACACTCTCTTCACCCCCCTCTCCCTTTCTACTTCCAAATTGTTTGTAAACAACGCTGCAGCCTTCTCGCGCGCTCTCTGCCCGCAGCAAACCTGATACTTCTCCCAAACTCGCCCCACCACGCTCGGAAATCCTCACACAGGACGGATATTCACAATTTTCACAAGTAATCCTGAAAGCAGGCTAGGGGAAGCTTCCTAAACGGTCCCACATTGCAGCCGCGCTGATTAGGCCGGGGATTCTTTTCCTTTTTTTCTCTGCCCTCCCCTTCCCGCGAGCAGCAGGGCAGGCGGCTGGAATTCTGGGGGCGGCCAGCGGCGGGCGGGGATGGGAGGAAAGGGGAGGCCGGCGCGCCCCGGCTGCCAGCCTCCGCAAATGGAAATCGGTGCCAGCGCCCCTTAGGAGTTCGGAGCAAACCTGCCAAGAGGTGGAACGCAGAGGGTCGGGCACCCCTCACTCTTTGGCTTCCCTCCCCCGGCTTCCCAGCGCTTGTCATATCCTGTCTCTGGCCTGATATTTCACGCGAGCGAATGGGAGGGAATTGCAATGAAGATTTACGTGTGCTCTTAGTGTGACTGGTTTCCCAGTGCAAGGAGACGAGACCACCGCTTCCCGTTTCCATTTTTCACTCGCGCTCTGGGGAGCGCAGTTGGGCGCGGGGCGGGGGGGGGCGGGGGTAGCTAGTCTGCGCGGCGGCGGGCTGATCACAGGGCTCGGTGTCTCCCAGAGGGCCAGGAGACTGTGAGAAAGGCTTGCCAGAGCTTTTGCCCCCGAGGGCTGGAGCCGGCCCCCGCCTACCCGAGCCGGGCTTTGTTTCTCCCCTCTCTCACCCCTCCCTCTCGCGCTCCCTCACTTCTATCGGGCGCATCCTGGCTTTCCCTCTTCTTGCCCCTCTCCTGTTCTTCGGAAACGCCCCCTTCCTCTGGCCCCTGCACCCTTCTGCCCTCTACTTCGCGGGTTTCCCGGGGACAGGCGCGCCCTGGCCCGGCCCGACCCCGCCGCCGCCGGGTGCCAGGTTAGGTGACTCCGGCGAGTCTGTGGGGCCTCAGCCCACCCCGGAGCCGGGGCCGCCAGCCCTCCCGGCTCCCAGGCTCGCTCATGCCAAGGCCTGTTGCGTGATTCCAACTTGGGCTGACATTCCCTGCCCCGGGCGCTCCGGCGTAGGCCTCTTAATCATCTTGTCTGCTGCAGATCCTCGACACCAGCCAATTTACTGCCCCGTCTCTCCTTGCTGGTTTCAGGAGGGGGAGGGGAGAGCTCACAAAGGAGGGGAGCGCACAGTAAACCGCAGGAGGAAGGCTGGCACCAGCTATTGGCACTCAAAGAAAACCACGGAATTTGGAGTTCGGGGGAGGGAGAGCAGGAATGGAGGTCTGCTAGGCAGCGGCTGCTTAGGGAAGCCAGAATCGAGAGGTCAATGGGATTCAGCCCAGGCCACCCTAGCCTGGGAAACCACCCAGGAATGCAGACGGACACAGAGTTGTGTAACCTCCCTGCCTTCTGCAGAGCTCCATCTCTCCAGACCATACTCTGTGGTAAATCACACTCGGTGCAGTCCCCAAAACAATCTGGCCAGAAAAGTTGGGGTTCCTCTCAGGATAATGCCACTGAGCTGAGGAAGTCCCTCCTGTCTGATGTCTGTTTTCTTGGCAGAGGTGAGTTGAAGAGACACAGCAAGTATGGCCTGATGAGCATCCTGGAGAAGAGAAGGTCTGGCTCTGGCAAGCAGGGTTCTCTGGCTTGCCCCCAGCCTCCTCTGCAGCAGAGCCCCCTCCTTCAGAGGGGTTGCCCAAGGTTCAGGCTTCCATGTTGGAAAGGCACAGAGTCTCCCAGCCCTGGAGTGCTGCTCTTCCACACAAGGTGAGCTTGGAAAGGCCTCTGGCTAACTGTGAGCCTCATGACTGTAGGCAAAAGTAAAGCCTCCTTCTTTGGGGGCATCAGGCTCAAATAATATACTACACAGTGAAAATGTATTGAGTGCTCACTCTGCACCAGGCACTGTGGTACATCATTGCCCGGTTACATGCTTACAACTCTGAGACAGCTCTTTTTATGTTCCCTGTCTTATGGGTGTCCTCACACTGCAACACAGAGAGGTGAAATGGGCAGCCCAATGTCACACAGTGAATGATTGAAGCCTGAGAGCTGCTACCAACTGTGGGCCCCAGTGCTTTCAAGAAAAGAACTTTAAGTTCGGGCACGCATTACTCACCCCTGGCCTTTGCAGGGAATGTGATAAAGTAGGGTCATTTCCAAAATTGGAAGCTAGTTGGGTGGGACCTAAGGTGGCAAATCGAGCTGAATGATATGTGGGTCTCGCCTCCCCCACCCCCGGAGTGTGAGGTAGAAAGGTGCCATTTGCACAGCAGTGTGCATCAGTCTCCATGTGAGTGTGCACATGTGTGAGTGTGCAGATGTGGGTCTGTGTATCAGTGTGTGTGAATTTGTGTCATGTGTGTGAGTGTGTCCTTCAGTGTGAGTGTGTGACTGTGTGTCTGAGAGTGTAATATTACAGATGTGGCTGCAGGAGTCACAGTGTGCTAGCAAAGCCCTGTGTGCCGAGGTCGCCCTGCATTCCTGAGCAGAACCCGGGTCTCTTGAGGGCCTGGGTGACTCAGTGACTTCTCGGCTAAGCCGTCCCCAGAAAGGCCGCGGGGTGACGGAGGGGCGAGTCCAATGTAGGGGTCTGACCCGGGCTACGGCAGCGTTTAGGCCCTGGCTGCTGTTTCCCCGCGCGGCTGGGAAGCACTGCCCCACCACCACCGCGGGCGCCGGGGCGGCAGAGACCGCCCTGGCGCCGGTGGGGCACGGCGGGCCGAGGCTGGAGCCAACAGGCGCTGAGTGACTCACCGCACCTCGAGCTGGGGAGCCCCGCGTCCGGACGCGGGTGGGGGTACAGCGCTCACATTCTGCAGGGCCCCGCTCCCAGTGAGCCTGTCTCTTAACCTCGCCGCACTTCACTGCGCTCGCAGCCTTCTGAAGACATGAACTTCGCTCCTGGCTGACCAGGTTCGCAGCCTGCACAGCAGCTCGAGCTTCCGGGCGTTGCCACCGAGGTAAAAACGCACACGTCCCATGAAAACAATAATTTATTTAAATAATCTCTTCATATTGTAAAATCAACATTAAGAGCATGTTGTTTTCATAATAAATAACCCCAAAATACCTTTCATTTCAAGAACAAAGACTTTAGGATAAGATATAACAAACCCAAATCAGTAGCTTAGTTTAACAGAAAATTTTCTGAACCGGAGGGGCTTCTGAGGTCACTGCTAATCCGCAGTTTTCACAAGTGGGGGCTTACAAAAAAGTCCGAAAAGATGAGTGTTTTTATACAAATAAATCAGTGGGAAAATCTGCACAGACACCTTTATTTACAAACTCCATGTCGAAGTCCAGGCTAATAATCCTGAATAGGTTTTTAAAAAAGATAATTTAAACACTTTTTTTGCAGTGTCCACATATTAAAAAAATCATTTTCCCCCAACATCAAAATGAGGTCATCCGCAAAGGCACCTAAACTTTTAAAAAATAAAAAAATAAAAACAAAACTCCACTGGTCATGAATGAGGAGAGAGCTAAGGGGCAGAGCTCCTGGCCGGGAGAGAGCTAAGGCGGGAGAAGGATGGGGCTGCAAGGGCTGGAACCGCAGAGAGGGAGAAGGCGGCGGGCCGCCGGGGTCACCGAGGGGAGTGGGGGAGGGCGGGCCACCAGGCGGGACCAAGGAGGTCACTAACCCGGGCGGACCGCACTGAGCCTGGGGGCTGGCGAGGAGAAAGGAGCTTCAGAGCGCCTGGGAAGCCTCGCGGGCGGGGGAGGAGTCCCTTTCCTGGACTCAGCTCGTGGCCCGCGGCGACAGAGGCGCCGGACAGCCTCGCCGGGAAGGGAGGCGAGAAGAGGCAAGTCTGAGGCGGGGCTCAGGTCGCGAGGGCGGCCGTGGCCCGCGGCCTTCACGGTGCCAGCAGCCAGGGGCCTCCGAGAGGAGCCTGCACGTTCCCGGCCGCTCGGTGGCCCCGAGAGGGAGCAGGGCTTGGGGTAGGCCGTCCCGGGCCATAACCTCCGGTAGGGGTGGCATCGGCGGGCCAGCTGGAGAGACCTGGCTTGGGTGCAAGCACTATCGGGTCTCTGCTCTCAGTCTTTGGCGCAGTCTCCCAGGCGTTAGAAAATCGTGCCGGCGCTCACTGGGGCGCCCCCGCCGCCGTGGTGGTGGTGGTGGTGGTGGTGTGGCTGCGGAGTCTGCGCCGGGTGCAGCAGCGGCGCGGCGGCCTGCAGGTGTGAGGCGGAGCCGGAGGTCTGGTGGTACCACGGGTAGTTGCCCAGGAAGGCCGAGGCCGCGCTGCTCGGGCTGGAGCCGGAGCTGCCCGCGCCGCTGCCTCCACTGCCTGGGCCGCCGCCGCCCCCCATCCGCTGAGGCGCACCGAAGTCCCAGGAGGTCGGTGCGGAGACGGGCGGCGAAGCGCAGGGTGACGAGGCGCTGGCCCCAGGGTGCTGCTCCGTGGGGATCTCACCGCTTTTCCACATCTTCTTGAACTTGGATCGGCGGTTCTGGAACCAGATTTTGACCTTTGTGGAGAAGGGACCCGAGCGTTAGTGGAGGAAACTCAGCACGGAGCAAGGAAGGGGAGAAAGCTTAGAAAGACCGACAGCAAGAGGTGGGCACCGAGCACTCTGGGCACACTGGCGGGTCGCGTGCCGCGGCGTGGGGGGCCGCGGTGATTTCTACTCCATTGGGTGGTCATCTCAAAAAGGCTAAGACCACAGGTGTGCGCGCACCTTGGTGATGTTGACACAGGGAGGAGGTCAGGAGGGCCAATTATTTTACCCGCTTTATCAGTAGCGCAGAGAAAAGACATCGTGGTGCCGGATTGTGCCCACCCTGTCCTTACAATGGGGGATTTCAGTTTCGAGTGCAGAAGTTTACACCGCCCAAGGCACGGGCCTCGAAATCCTTAAGATTGTTTTTTAAAGATATACTTAAAACATTGTCCTGAACCCTCCCACTTTTCAGCCATTCCAGACCAGCCCCCTTTTCATCCTTCCTCCACCACTCTCAGCCCGCCCGCAGCCGCGTACCCTCACCTGAGTCTGGGTGAGGCCCAGAGACGCGGCCAGCTCGGCTCGCTCAGGCAGCGCCAGGTATTGGGTCTTTTGGAAACGCCGCTGAAGAGCCGCCAGCTGGAAACTGGAGTAGATGGTGCGGGGTTTCCGGACTTTCTTTGGCTTCCCGTTCACTATCCGAATTTCAGGCTCGAGGTCCTCTTTCTCTGCAACGAATCGGAATGGTGAGAACTGCGAAATCTGGGAACTCAAGAGTTCTCACGCGCGGAGAGGCCTGGCGTGGGACTTGGCCGGAGCCGGAGACGGATTCCTAGGCGTTACTTCGCAATGCGCGGAACGGCCCCGGCACCGACCCCGGAAGCTGGTCTCTCCAGCAAAGGGGAAGACAGGCGCGTACTGGAGAGAAAGGAGAAGCAGGCGGCCAGGGAAAGAGGTTGCCACGAGGCATGCACCGCGCGGCCCGCAAGGCCACCGGGTTCGACAAGTTGAGCGCGCAGGGACGTACCCAGTGACCCTCCGCAGATTGAAGGTTAAGAATGGCGAAGGCTCGGGGCGGGCCGTCCCGGGAGCAGGTAGTGTGAAAGCCCAGGGCTCCGGAGGGATCCCCGCCCCAAACGTTTTTATCCCACCCATCTAGTAGCTAGACCGACTTGGCACCCTTGACACCAGCGTTATGCTTACCAGGTTCGTTGTTGGCTGGGGACGAGCTGGTCCCATAGGGTGCGTAGGAGGTGTAGGCGGCGGTGTATCCCAGGTCGTAGCTACTCTTGGCGGAATAAGGGACATTGTTGAGGCCGCTGGCGTGGTATTGGTAGGAACCCATGTGCGCATAGGGCGAGCCCCCACCGCCGCCTCCGCCCGCCGGGTGCTGCTGGTTGGTGTAGTAGCTGCTGTCGGTAGCTGTGGACACCGGGAGGGTCGGCGACTCCTGAGGCTTGTGGAGGCTGCTGACGTTGCTGCTGCCCGGGCCAGCACCACCACCGCTTGGGGGCTGCTGGTGCTGGTGGTACGTGCTGGAGGCCGTAATCTGGGTCGAGTGCATATCAGCCACAAGACTGTCAAAGACTCCAGTCATCCTGGCCCGGGACGGGAAAGAGCAGGGGTGGCGGGCACGACAGGGGGTAAGCGAGGCGCCTCCTCCGTCTCTCCTGTCCCCTCCAGCAGCCAATGTAATTACGGGGGGAGGGGGTGTGGGGTGGGGAGGAAAACAAAAAAAATGTGGCAATGGTACAGGCAACTCCTCCTCCGGGGGAGGCAATCACCGTGCACAGCTCCGGACAGTAGCCGCCGGCTGCATCCTCTCTCCGCCTCTCGGCCTGCTCGGCTTCTTGCCCAACGCCGGCTCGGACAGGGGGCGGCAGCGGAGGGGGGGGCAGGGGTGGCGGGGCCGGGCTGGGGATCCAGGAGGGAGGCGGGAGGAGCTGAGCAGCCCGCAGCAGCTTTACGATAGTCTGCGGGGCGGGCTCCTGCAGGGTGGGCATTTAACACTTGTCACGTGAGCGCAGGCCACGTCACCTAGCAACAGCCAATCAGAAGCGCAGGGCCACGAGGTTACAAGCACACAGAACGCTGGGCGGGCGGTGTCATGGGGCGGGTGCTGCGGCTGCTGTGGTCGCGGGTGCAGACAGGCCGCTGCTGACGGTGAGCAGCGAGGCGAGGGACTGGGGGTCGGGTGGGGAGTCAAGGTGGCCGATGGCTGGCGCACAGAAGGCATGAAGAAGGACACTGGCATTTCCCATTCAGTGTACAAGTGCCAACCAATTCCAGTGATTCTTACCTGCAAGCCTGAGGTCAGCTTTCAAACCTCAATCAAAATAAAGCAGTCCCGAGAGCCGGGCCAATTCTAGCTACGTTCTTCCTCCAAGTGTCTGGCACTTACTCTTCTTGCTAGCCACTCGGCACTTGACATAGTCAATTGATGTAAATTATTCTTAAACCACGTACCTGCTCCCTAACTAACCCTCAGGGATATCAGGACGAGTAATTAGATAATATTTAAACGATTTTTCTTGTTGCTTTAGAGAAAAGCTGTATAAATTCAAAGGTATTGTTACTAACAATATACTATTTGACATCATTTTTCCTTGTACTTTCCTGCCACGTGGAGATTGTGTGTTCGATGGCTAACTGACAGCAGGAAAGCTATGCCGGGGATTTCCTCTCTAGGTTGGAAAGCTACCAGACTGACCAGATGGTCTTCCAAGTTCATTTTAACTCTAAATTCTGTGCTTTTACAAAACAGGAAGTGGAATAATGCTTAGGTGGGAGAGTCATCTCCATACTCCAAGTTTTGGTAAACTTACAGAAACAAATAGAAAAGTTTTATCTCATGCGTTTAACCCTATTTTAAAGTTTTTCACTTTAGGACGCTGTTCCTCCCTGCCTGTGCAATTTCTTCGTTTAAATCGGAAGTAGAGGAAGCCTCTATGTCTCTATTTCCTGGTGGCTGAGAACTGTTGTCTGGAGTTGGGGGACGCTGGCCTTTATTGGACTCCCAAGTCTGCAGCTCCTGCGGCAGTACCTACCTTGTAGCGACACCTGCTGGAGGTGTGCATGGTTGCGGGCGGGCCCAGTAGACAGTCTAATCACGCTGAGGCGCCAGCTTCTGAAACCCCCCAAAAGAACAAAATAGTAATTAAAAGCCACAAAATTGTGGTAGTGCGCGCCATCTGAAGCGCCCCCTTCCTAAAGACATAACGTGTAGCTGGAAGAACTTGTTACAACAACTGCCTAATGGAAAACAAGTTGATACTTTGAAAAATATGATCTTTGGTTTTCTTCCCCAGAAAAAGCAAGTGTGTAATTAAAGCTACAGCATCCACACAGCTCAGCCTCTATGGAATAATGAGGGAGGTAATCCGCCTTCAAATCTGCCTGGATTTAGTTCCCAGCCTTCCTTCTGGTTAATGGAGAAGAGCAAGATGTTTAGAAACGCTTTGGGAGGTGGGGCTCACCACCACGGGACCACACTATGGCATCTCTGCACTCTGCCTGCTGCTTGGTGGGCCCCAATTACAAAATTAAGCTAGAGATAATTTAATCAAGATTGCTTGCTTATGTCTTGACTCCAAATTCCAAGTCTTTCTGTCACCACAATGATAGCTGTTTTGACCTACTATAGAAACCTTCCCCCCCCGAAAATGAAATATAAAAGATTCCATTGCGACCCTCTGGTTCCCCTTCCTGTCAGATCTGAACACCAGTCTTGGTGGTTGTAAAAGGAGGGAAAGAAATACTGATGCTGGCCTCACAGCTCTGTAGCATGTGGGCTACTTTCAAACAAGGTAAAATAAATAAGTAAGTAAGTAAGTAAGTAAGTAAATAAATAAATAAAAGATTCCATTGCAATCCTCTTGCCTCCTCTGTGTTCCTTTGTTCCCACCCCAAGCATGTCCTCCAGACTTTTTTCATAGTGGTAAATGTGTTGTATTTTCTTTTCTCTGAGAACTTCCATTAATAGCCTTAAATCCTGGTCAGCTGAGATCTAGAAAATGGCATCTTCCTGGAAGGAAATATGACTCCCGTTCTCTCTTAACTGGAAAACAAGGGGCTGTGTATGTATGTAGGAGAAAAGGAGAGATACAGAAAGAGAGGCAGAAGTTGTGGCTGCATTTGCAGAATCAAGACTCAAGATAGTAATTCTGATTATCCAGATACAAATTTGGGGTTGCCCAAATCTGATTGCTGCATCACAATATCCAAATGATTTCCTCACTTTGGTCTAAGGTCAGGGGAGCAGTCCCATAGAAAACTGATATTCTCATCCACAGTTCAGAGGAGACGGATGGTCCTCTCTACAGTGCTGTGAGAAGAGTTGAGAGGGAACTCAGAGTGCTTTTGGGTGAATAGAGGTGCCTCCTTTCTCCCAAACTTCCTCCTCTGCCTGAGGGCAACATCTTTCCTCTTTTCTGCTTTAGGTTTTTCCTCCCAGCCCAGGCATTCTTCTACTCCACAGGGACCTAGGGAAGGATGGGGGAAGGAGGGGAACTCAATGTCTCTGCTCTGGCCTTATTATGTTTCAGTCCCATAGCTGAGACACTCTTGCTCTGGATCCCGTGTCCACCAGTTTGTCTCCACAGCACTTTTATCTGGTCACTGAGTTGCACTGTCTCCTCACAAGGGAACCTCAGGAAACCCTTATCAGGTAAGGACAGAACAGTGTGTGTGTGTGTGTGTGTGTGTGTGTGTGTGTGTGTGTATGAATCATCACTCCCATTGGACAAAGGAACACTGAAGCTGGAGGGCAGGCACAACTTTCTTTGAGTTAGGTAACCTTTCTTTCTCTGTTGCTGTAGTGCAAGCCACAGGTTATTTACTGCGAGCCATGATTGAAGAGCTTCTGGTTTCTAGGAGACCACGAGTGGCCCTGGAGAACAGGTCACTGCTTTCAGCTCCCTGCCCCATCACTGGCTTTGGGTCAGGATTTCAGGACTCAGGCAGTGCACTGTCTCTGCTTGTCCTCCTTTACACAGAAAGCCAACCCTGAACCGTGTGGCAGGGGAGAGGTTGCCCCCCCACCCTCAGGGGCTGGCAGGGAGCTGTGTGAGGGGAGGCCTCTGGGGTGCCCTTCGTGTGCAGAGTGACAGGCTCAATCTTACTGGCCTACACCACTGCATCCAGCAGGTTGGCTGAACTGCCCCATGTCCCCACTCTGCATTGTCGTATGGAGGGTCCCAGAACACTGGATTGTGGGGCTATGGGTCTAAGAGGCACTCTTTCGTGCCCCAAAAGAGTAGCTATAGGAACCTGCACCATTAGAATCTCTTGGGGGTTCATTCTAGAACTCAAAGACATTGGGAGAGGGTGGGAATTTGTTTTGCAGGAGCTTCCCATTTCCACCTTTCCAGGACCAGACCAGGGTGCTGTCAACTCTTCTTCAACAGTCTTTGCATCTTCTTGGAGTCAACTCTAGCCCAATCCTTTCTCATTGCCAGTGTCCTCAATCTGGTTTTCTCTGTTTGCCTGGAGAGTGGCCTCTAGGGACTCAGGGTGTGGTCAGCTCCTTCCAGCCCCTTTGATCCTTAGGCAGATGAGATGAGATCCCTGACTTTGTGGTCTGCAACCTTGGGTTCCACTTTTTTTTTCTTGCATAGATTTGATGAGAGGACATAAAGGAAACACACCTGTGGGGGAGGGCTTGAGGAAACTCTGCAGGGACCCTCCAGTTGGACCCACAGTTTTGTGGCAGCAGGAACTGGCTGTGCGGATTGGATGGCCCTCAAGCCCTCCGCCTTCTGCTGCACTGGTGCGTCCCCCCTGCCACATCCTCAGGGCTCCTTTTCCTTCAACTCGGACTCTATCTTGGATTCCCCCATTTCTATCTGTCCCTATGTATCTCCCTCTCCATCATCTCTCCCATGAACTTGAAGGTCTCAGTCAGCCACTTCCCTCCCACCTACCAAGCCTGGCACAGTGCCAGGTGCTGGGGAATCCTGTCCTCCAGTAGCTTACAGTGAAGCGGAAAAAGATATATTGCCATAACTAAAGGCTTGCATTTATTTCTTAAGAGTTTACTGAGCACCAGGAGTTCTGTCAAGCCCTTCCTTTACTTTTGTTACCTCAGTGGACCCTGGGAACGGTCTTTTGTGGTGGGTACAAAATTATCCACATTGAGGAAACCAAGGCTTAGAGAGACCTAAACACTTCTTTAAGAACACAGTCAGGACTGGGAACTTGCGTCTGGCCACTGCGGATCGGGCTGGGTTTCTGGCCTGGGGATCCCCGGAGAAGACCACGCCGCACCCACCCACCTCTCCTGGGCCGCGATCGCAAGGGGGCCAATGCAAAGGGACATTGTTAGGCCTGAAGTGAGCGTTCCCCCTGGCCCCGAAAGCAGACGGGAAGGAGAGAATTCTCCTCCCTGCGAGTAGCAGACGCTCGGGCCAAGCGCAGCAAGGAACCTCAGACCGACCCTGGGAAGATCCCGGAAGGGACTCGAGGGTCAGCCGGGAGGCGGGAGCCCCCTGGACCCGCAGGCGAACCTGAGTTCAAGGCCGGTATTTTGTCCCTGCTGAGTCTCCGCCAAAGATTACCTTCACTGAGCGTTCCAGTGTGATAACACAAAAGGTTTCAGGAGAACAGGCAGACCCTCGGCGTGGCATTCACAGCCGGGACCCTTCCGCAGTTGGGTCAGGGCCCTGGGATGTCAGTTCTGCATTCTTCTAGAATGTTCAGATTCACTTTCACTGCCTGCCTTCTAGGTCTCCCTGACCCTGGCTAGGCCCGCTTCACTTCATTGCCTGTTCAGTGGTTAGAGAAAAGAAAGTGTTCCTGAACGTGGGCGACCAGCACGGAGCGAGAGGTGCGCGAGCCTTCGAGGCGCTGAGCGTTGGCCTCGTCGCCGAGTTTGAGCTCGCAGGCCGGATACTCAGAACCCAGGAGGGCAAGCATCAACAGGCCAGAGGAACGGTTCTACTTCGATGGCTAAAAGCTGCCAGATCTCGGTGTCCAGGTCGTGAAGGGTGTGAACGCTGATGGAATAAGTTGCATCCTCTCCCATCCCACCACCACAAGGACGAAAACTCAGACGGCTGGGCTGTTCACTTTGCAGCAGCACCCACAGTGCATGAGGAGAGGTGAGCAAGCAAACGGTTCTCACACGGTTTGTTCCCAGGCCCGAAGGAAAACTGATGTCTCCTGAGCCTAGCTCCCCGTCTCCAGCTCCTGCACTCCCTCGGGAACGTTTGGGCCCCGGCGAGCGGAGGCGTGCACGCCCTGGGACTGCGAGCAGGGACCGGGAGGGGAGAGCTGCCTGGGTCCTGGGCCCGCCTGTACTGGCTCCCGCGCGCCGCCCGCGGTCAGACTGGAAGGGCTACTCCTCCCCGCAGAGCAGTGGAGGTGAACCTATGTGCATCGGCTGGACGCTCAGCCCCGAGTCTCGCAGCGCTGCGTTGTCAGTTACAGCGTGTTTCTGGAAATTTCAGAGTCAAATTCGCGTTCTGCCTTCTAGGTTCCTAGTCAGGCCCATTTTACTTTATTGTCTATTTAGTGGTTAAAGCGCAGCACACAAAAGCGCAAACACATACCAGTGCCAAACAGGGGAAAAGAGCTTGGAAGGAAACGTTTGAAACTCGGAGTGCCCTTTTGAATACACGGATTCCTTTCTCGCTACCCACTCTTTCCCTTCACTCCCTCTCCTTCCTCCTCGCGCCGCCTCCGATGGACGCAGAGGGTCTGTGCTGACTGACGCCTGAGCTCCAGGCCGGACTTCCCTGTGTTGAACCACTCTTGTTACTGTGTGTCCTTAGGTAAAAGACTTAGTTTTTCCGACCTTCATCGTTTGCATCTGCAGAATGCAGGTAATAACAATAATACCTTCCTCCTGGGAGCCCTGCCTGGGAATACATCATTACATGTTTTGTTCGTCTGCTGTCCCGTTTGGTTTCTGGCCTAGGCTCTGCAGATTTTAAGAGGCTGAGGTAACGGTGTTGCCCTACTTCCTTCCCCAGTGCCGAAGAAAGCCTTCTCCAGGTGGCGGAGCTAATGGCAGATGTTGCTGCAGGGCTCCAATGGACCAGAGCAGGCTGGGCGTTTGGGCATGGGCCTCCTCGGTGGTGGTGGACGGCCAGGCCTGTAGCGAAGGGGCCAGGCTCTGGGGATACGGGGAGCACAGGGCTGCCTGCAGCACTGAGTTGAGGAAAGGTTCTAACACGGCTCCTAACCTGTGTGGTCTGGCACTACCC
Organism: Tonatia bakeri; assembly: GCA_004024845.1. Taxonomy (NCBI): domain Eukaryota; kingdom Metazoa; phylum Chordata; class Mammalia; order Chiroptera; family Phyllostomidae; genus Tonatia; species Tonatia bakeri. The sequence goes on from PVIA01004972.1 coordinate 96,079, forward strand.
TCACTCAGTCTACTGGACAGAGTCCCACTGTGCCAAGCATTAGGTAGTTTCCCTGTGTGCCATACCTCCCTGGCTGCTTCTGCTCACCCACCTGAACATGGAGAGGGCAGTGAGGAGGGCTCTGAGGGTTGTTCACAGGGGACAAACTGTCCCTCTGGGTGGCTGTGCAGGTTCCTTGCATTCTTTTTGAATAAAAGGAAATATTGTTAAAAAATTACAAAGTAGTACAAAGTTATCTTGGGATAACAAAAGGGAAATGTGAAAAGCAACCTGGACCCCGATGATGAAACGTCAAACACTGTTTGTTGTTGTGGGCCATGCGTGACTTGTATGGAGCATCCCTAATACCTAGGAGGAGTTGAGAGAAGAAAAATGACATGTAAGAGGCTTGAAGGCTAAAACAGAGTTAGCTAAGTAAATGGCTCAGAGAAGAACATTACAGGAAGAAGGGATAGCATATGCAGAGTTCGGAGTCTAAAAATAACATATGAAGACCCAAAAGAAGGCCAGTTGGCTTGGACCACCTCGAGTGAGAAGAGGGTGTGAGACGGGGCTGGCAAGGTGGGCAGAAGCTAGATCATGAAGGAACGAATAGGGTTTCAGCCTGAGGACAATGGGAAAGTCTAAATGGTTAAAACGTTAAAAAATTAAACATGTTATTCTGAAGTTATGAATTTGCATGCAGTTACAAAAAGTAATAAAAAGACATCTTCTGCACTCCTCACTCAGTTTGTCCCATGGCAGTCTCACAAAATTATGGGATAAATCACAGCCAGGAGATTCTCATCCATATAGTCAAGAGAACAGAATGTTTTTATCAACAAAAGGATCCCTTGTTTTGCCCTTTTAATGCCACATCTGCCACTTTTCACCGCTGACACCTCCTTGACCCCTGGCAATAACGAATGTGTTCTTCATTCCTATAATTTTGTCTTTCATTAGTGTTATATAAATGGGACCATATGGAACCATTTGGGACTGGCTTTCGCACTCAGCATAATTCTCTGGAGGTTCATCCAGATTGTGTGCATCAGTGCTTCCCCCTTTTTGTTGCCGAGTAGTGTTTCACAATATGAATGCACCACAGTTCGTTTAACCGTTCATTCACAGAAGGGCACCTGGGTTGTTTTCAGGTTTTGGTTATCTATGAATGAAGCTGCTGTGAACATTTGTGTATATGTTTTTATGTTAACATAAGTGGGAGTGGGATCTGTTCCAGAAGACCTCAAATCTGAGAGCCAGAGTTTCCCTGAGAGAAACAAATGTGTCTACAAATCTGGTAGACCTATTTTCCCCAGAGAAGTAAAAAGAAAGGATAAAATACTTGATTGCAATTTGCCAAAGCTCTCTGTATCAGAATCCCTAGGACTCTGGTTAAAACATTAAAATGTGCTCCCTGGACCTGGCTCAGAGCACCCCAGGGCAGAGCTGGAGAAATCTGCTTTTAACAAGTCCCCCCAGGCGATTCTTTGGCAAGGAAAGTTTGAGAACAGGGGCCTACAGGTTAGGGTGATAGTAATGACTTCCATTCACTGAGCTCTGACTGGAGCAACTGGAGCCAGAGAGGTAAGTGATCCATCTGAGGTCACAGGGTTTGGAAGTGATGGGCCTGAGACTTCAGCTAGAAGTATCTGCCCCTAAACTAAGCCTTGACTCGGAACCACAGAGTGGAGTAGGGTCTAAGACACCAAGTTTGGAGAGAGGCAGGTACATCGATGACACCAAACAATGGCTTGTCTGGAGTTCACTCTGGTAGCTGTGTGACTTCAGGCAGATTTCACAAGTTCCCTGGGCTTTCGTTTTGTTCTCTGTTACATGAAGGTGTTACAAGAGGTGTGGGCTGTATTACATATTGGGTGAGTGTTACTGGTCTTTGTGCTCTGTCCTTTTATTACACTCTGCCCTTGTTTCAAATGGGGGAGGTAATAAAGGGGCTGTTGGGGAGACCACAGGTCTTTTTGAAGCCAAACTTGGGGAGAGAGGACCTCAAGGGCTAGGAGGAGTAGAGGCCAGCTCTGAGAATATAGGCCAGTCTCCTGGGGTTAGCAGGCAAGGACAGGAGAATGCAGAGGGCCTATCTGAGCCTGGGAAGGGCTTTTGGGAGGAGCGGCAGAAGGCCTTTGTACGGTTTCCCTGCTCTCATCATGAGCTCAGGGCAGTCTGCTTTCAGCTTGGTTACAGTGTGTATCCAAAGCCAGGGGACTCCATTTCCTCACTGGGATATTTTGAGGATTTGTGTTTTTTATGTACTTCAATCATTTGAAGTGAAAAGTGTTGTAGGAGGGCAAAGAATCATTTGCTCACTTAATTTTCTTGTTTACATAGCATTTGTTTTAAAGTAGTAGGAATCTAAATTCCAAATGTGGTTACAAAATCAGCCTTTACTTAAACTGGTAAGTGCATTTTAATGAAGCTTAATTTTAAAGCACGCATTTGCATATTGAAGTTTATGTGAAACAACTTTTCGAGTATGATCTACAGGGCGCCAGTTTTCTGGTGTTCTAAGAATGGAACGACTCTTCTGAGCTGCTTTTCATGGCCTGGAAACCTTAGCTCAATTGAGGTAAGGCTTAGCAAAAATGGTGAGGATACAAATTAATATGTTTTCAAGTCATTTTTAGAATGTTCTTGGGATACTTTAGAAACCAAATGCTGCCATTTTGGAATAGTGTGTTAACCATACTTATTCCACAGCTCATCTGTATTTAAATCAATAGGCATGAGAACTTAATATACAAGAATTTGCCAAGCCAGAAAGAGATGGCTTCCATGTTCTGTTAATACTTTCATACAAAAAGCAAGCTGTATTGTACACTTATTACCACTCTAAAAACTTCAGAGGGACTTCTATAATTATATAAAATAAAGTCAAGTCCTGGCTGGTGTGGCTCAGTGGACTGAGTGCTGGTCTGTGAACCAAAAGGTCACCGGTTCCATTCCCAGTCAGAGCACATGCCTGGGTGGCAGGCCAGGTCCCCTGGCGAGGGTGTGCGAGAGGCAAACGCACCTCAATGTTCCTCTCCCTGTCTTTTTTCAAATGGGGGCAGTAATGAAGGGGTTGAAAAGAGAGGGAGAGAAACATCAGTGTGAGAGAGAAACATTGATTGGCTGTGTTGGGTACACACCCAGACTGGGGACCAAACCTACAACCCAGGTATGTGCTCCAACCAGAAATCAAACCAGTGACCTTTTCATTTGTGGGATGATGCCCAAGCAAGCCACACCGGCTGGGGTGGGCACATCTTTTTCTCCCTCCCTTCCCCTCTCTCTAAAAATAAATAAATAAAATCTTTGCAAAAAAGAAAATAAAGTCAATTTGTTTATTTTAAACGTTTATTAGTTGTGAAAGATAACACATGGAGAAAAGTGCATAAAATACAAAGTATGATGCATAATTATAAAATAAATATAATTGTAAAAAAAAAACATTGAGAACACCACCCAGATCAAGAAATAGCACATTGCCATTACTCTCAGAACCCCTTTCCATGTGTCCCATCCTGGTCACCTCCTTTTCAGCTTTCTCCTTCCACCTAGGTAATCATTATCCTGACTTTTACGGTAATCACTTTCTTGCTTTTTAAAGTTTTATCTGTTTTTGAACCTTATACACAGATGTAACAATAGTGACAAACAACGACTTGGCTACCTCACCTGCTGACACCAGTGCTAAACCGGCTGGGTGGCAGTCCCCACCAGGGCCCAGCGTACATGCAGCAGAGGCAATGGAACCACAATCTTACAGCTGGAGCCACAATCCCACCTGTGCAAGGAGTGGCCTCCTGCACCCAGCCCAGGCTTCTCACTTAGCCGACAGTCCTGCACATCCACAGCCAGTCAGCAACACTACAGGTTTGGTTTCCTAATATTAGTCTGAGAAAGGCCTCGGTCTCTTTGGCTTTAAATGACCCAGCACATTTCTTGTCTCCCCATTTTCATCCCCCAGAGTTTAGACTCTGTGCTGGATTAGGTTCCCTAGTTGGCAGTAATTTTTTCCCACCCAGCATTCAATCTTTGATCTTAAACTACCAAGAGATTAAATGATTGTTTTTCTTTAACACTACAGAATGCATTCTTTTGTATGTCTTTTTCTGTTCAACTCTTATATTTGTTAAGATTCATCCATGTTGTATGTGTAGCTGGTGTTTGCTGCTGTATAATATTCTAATATGTAAACACGTGTATCTTAATTTATTCGTTCTATTGTTGATAGACATTGGATTGTCTTAATTGCTGTGAAGAATATTTTTATATACATATCCTAGTACATATACATGTTTTTCTGTTAGATATGTATCAAAGAATGGAATTCCTGAATCATAGGGTGTGTTTATCTTATACTTTAGTAAACAATTCCAAATTATTTTCCAAAGTCACTGTGGTGTACATTTGTGCAACAGATTTTTAAAAAAGATGTGCTCACCCCAACCGATGTGGCTTGCTTGGGCATCATCCCACAAATGAAAAGGTCGCTGGTTTGATTCCTGGTCAGAGCACATACCTGGGTTGTAGGTTTGGTCCCCAGTCTGGGTGTGTACCCAACACAGCCAATCAATGTTTCTCTCTCACACTGATGTTTCTCTCCCTCTCTTTCATCCTCCCTTCCCTTCTCTCTAAAATCAAAAATTTAAAAAAATTTAAAAATGTTTTCATGTGCCCTGGCTGGTGTAGCTCAGTGGATTGAGCGCGGACTGTGAACCAGGCATCACAGGTTTGATTCCCAGTCAGGGCACATGCCTAGGTTGCAGGCCATGTCCCCCAGCAACCGCACACTGATGTTTCTCTCTCTCTCTCTCTCTCTCTCTCTCTCTCTCACCCCCCCTTCCCTCTCTAAAAATAAATAAATAAAATCTTAAAAAAAAGAAATAAAAAAAATGTTTTCATGTTAACTAAAGTGCCCAATATGGAGAAATAAAAGTAAAATAAGTCATTCTTAAGTATGTCCATCTGCTCTGTGTGTAAGTAGCCTGAAGCTCAAGTGAAGTGGTCCACCTCCATTTCTTTTCGCATTCCAGGTACTTCTGGCTTACCCATGATACCGTGGTGACTCTCCAGGGGAGGCTGTGTACTTACAGATTGGTGACACTGGTGGATTCCCAGGTGGGTGTCTTGGAGTAGGCAGGGCAAGATCTGAAGTTTCTTTTCACAGGCTGAGCCTTCTGTGCAAAGTTAAAGCTTCCTTTGAGGTCCCCTCCCTTTTTATACCTGCTTTCCTCGAAGCTGCTTATAATATTCTAATTGCTGCTGTATAATATTCTAATATGTAAACACGTGTATCTTAATTTATTCGTTCTATTGTTGATAGACATTGGATTGTCTTAATTGCTGTGAAGAATATTTTTATATACATATCCTAGTACATATACATGTTTTTCTGTTAGATATGTATCAAAGAATGGAATTCCTGAATCATAGGGTGTGTTTCATAGGCTGTAATCACTTCTGGGGTACGAGTTTTGCTCAGAGTATGTTCTTCTCTTCCCAGCTGATGTTTTGGTTACAGGGAGGGCCTCATTTAAATTCCCTGCCCCCAAATTATATGGCCTGTTGAATCATAAATGGCTGAGTCAAGACTGACTGAGGGAAGTAGTTTCCCACCTTTTGTTTTTAAGCAGGGTGACCAATTAAAAAATATACATATATATATTTTTACTGTGGACTTTCTAAACATACTCAAAAGTAGAGAGAATGATATTCCATGGATCTATCTCTGAACTTCAACAGTTACCAATTTATGGCCAATCTTGTTTATACCTCTCACACTCCCCTTCCCACTGGTTATTTATTTTTTTGTATCCAAGGTCTTTCATAGAAACAGAATGAGAGTGACACCTCCGCACTAGCCTACTAGGGGGAGGTGAGGACGGTTGGACACAGCCTTGGCTCCCGGCACACCCAGCAGTCACTGCTGCTCCGATCCTAGCGCGTTAAGTTTTGTGGACACGTGGGGGTGCCTGCCTTCTTGGGTGGGCTCAAAGCCATACTCTACTATATGATCAGGATCCCAGGTCTCCTCCTTGAAGTCCTTCTAGACGCCAGGTGCTGTTGCTTCTCAAAAGGGCTGTTGGGCAGGTAGGGCCGAGTCTGGGCTCTCTGGGACACGGTAGTTCACGTGGGCATTAAGTCTGCAGCCTGCCGGCTCCGGCACCACCAGCTCTGGGACCATTGCCTTGGCCTGCGGGAACTCTTGTCGTGGGCACAGGCCCCGGTGCCCTTGGTGCTGTGGCCCTTGTACAAGGTGTGTGGGCTCGCCTATTAGTCCACCTGCTCATCCGGCCGACACCCCACAGCGAGCTCTGAGCCACAGCACAGGAGGCCCATGGGCACTGCACGGGGCCACGCTCTCACTACCTGGAGCCCAGGCCTCCTCGGCCACCTGCTCATGCTCCCAGATTGGCCGCTGCCGCTTCTGGAGCCCACGACGATGGCTTCCCTGGCATTATTTTGAAGGAAGTCACCGACAACAAATGATTTCATCTACAGACACTTCAGCATGTATTCCTAAAAGGTAAGCTTTAAAAACAAAACAAAACACCCCACAACCACACCATCATTATCGCATTTAAATAAAATTAACAATAATTCTTAAATGACACCGAATACCTTCTTCATTATCCAGATTTTCCTTGTTGTCTCTTAAGTGCTGTGTCGTGGTTGGTTCATCGGAATCAGGGTCTCCTGTGATTGACACATTGCTTTTCGTGTCTGTATCTTCAGTCTCTTACTCTCTATTCTGCTCACTCTCTTTATTTTCTCATCACTGATTTGTGGATTATTTCCAGCAGAGGTTTCTTGTTTTAGATATTTTATTTTATGTTATGCCTGTGTTGATGCTAATTTTATTTTCATGATGGTAGAGGTTGCTGTGACAGCAGTAGTGCCTTTAGCAACCTTCGATGAAGAGAAATACTCAGTGATGCAAGGCTACTATAAATCCAGTAACACTTCCAAATTACATTGTGTGTGTGTGTGCGCGCATGTGCACGCAAAACAGCTGAGAAACTGTGGATCAGTGAGTTCTCCAACTTTTTGCTCATCAGGACTCCTTGATACTCAAAATGATCGAGGAGCCACAGTACAACAAAAGCCGCTTGTTTATTGATGTTTACTGTCTTGGCATACTCAGAAACTAAGACAAAAAATTAAAAATTCATTTTAAGATAATAAATGCATTAAATGCCAACACAAATAATATGTTTGTCAGAAAAAAATTTTTTTCCAAAAAAAAAAAACCCATTAGAAAAGCAATACTGTTTTACATCTACTTAAATCTCCATAATGTCTTGCTTGATAGAAGCCAACTGAATTCTTGTGTCTAGTTTGGTGTTTAATCTGGTATAATATTACTCACCCTATAGCCTCTGGAAACTTTGCCATATATTTTTGAGAAATTGAGAGAGAAAGGGGCAAAAGAGTCTTAGCGTTAATACGAAAATAGTTTTCACCTCATAGAGTGTCTGAAAGGGTTTTGGGACCTCTGTGGGTTCCTGGACCACACTTTGAGAACTGCAGTAGAATATGTATGTGTGGAAGACATTGTTACTATTAGTGTGTAAATGATGCTTAGTGAAGGGGTATGCATTTGAGGATCTTGTGCAAAAACATCCTCAGCTCCCCATCTCTCCCTGAGCTCCACAATTTCTTCCTTCCTGGCCCAAGTTTGGGACTGGCAGTACAAAAATATTTTGTGGGTGTGCTAATGGCATTTTAATTATGTTCTATGTTATTTTTTAAGAGTGTTTAAAAGAACACTTCCCCTGCCAAATTCTGTAACAAGCTCCATAACTTTTTCCTCAGAGTGCCACTGAAGTAGCGAAATGAAGTGGAGAAACTGGAAGAATTTGGAAATAGGGCTTCTAGTCTCAGGGCTGCTTCCAACAAGCTGGGTGACCTTGGGTAAGTCATTTACCCTCACTGAACCTCTATAACAGAGAAGATGGATCAGATTATTGTAAGGCCTTTTCTAGATCTTCCTTCTAAGAAATCCTCGTATTGCTCAAAAAATAAGCCCATCCTGATGTTTCCTTTAACTCAGGGATGTTACATTGGCCTAACTCAGCAATTTGCCACCAGTGTGCTGCAAAAATGTTTAAAACATGCACTACCTAACTATTTAGTCAGAGGCACTGACCCTTTTTCCCTTAGATTGTCAAATAAAAAAATGACAACAGCCAACACAATAATAGCAATCCAGTGCGAATGAATCAAATTATACCTCTTTTTTTTGTCCAGATCAGCAAAAAAAAAAAAAAGTGATATGCTTTTTTGTGTGCTGCAGAATTTCAGTCATTAGTTTATGTGTTCCATGAGATGAAAAAGGTTGAAAATTGCTGGCCTAGCTCAACGGGAACCAGCAACCTGAGGAAAGAGGGCTAGGGCCCGTTTTGGTTAGTCAGAGGGAGAGCAAGGACTGGACGCACCACGGCAGACTCGGGACTGAAGAGTAGAGAAAGCATCAGAGCCCCTGTCAAGGGGTTTTGCGAAGATTTTCCACACCAGTAGGTATGTTCAAAACAAGGACCAAAGGCCGACATTTGTTTTCTTGTTAGATCTTTATAACCTTCTAAACTCCATTCCCTTAAGGCAGGGTTGGCAAACTGTAGTGCAGGAGCTAAGAATGGTTTATATACTTTCTTTCTTTTTTTTTTTAAGATTTTATTTATTTATTTTTAGAGAGGGAAGGGAGGGAGAGAGAGAGAGAGAGAAACATCAGTGTGCGGTTGCTGGGGGACATGGCCTGCAACCTAGGCATGTGCCCTGACTGGGAATTGAACCTGCGATGCTTGGTTCGCAGCCCACGCTCAATCCACTGAGCTACACCAGCCAGGGCAGAATGGTTTATATACTTTCAAATGGTTGGGGAAAAAAACCCAAAAAGATGAATAATATTTTGTGTACGTGAGAGTTATATGAAATTCAAATTTCAGTGCCCATCACTAAAGCTTTATTGGATCACAAACACATTCATTTATGTACTGTCAATTAAGTTAATGTGACAGACACAGTGTGGCTTGCAAACACTCACTCTCTGGCCCTTTGCAGAAGTTTGCAGACCCCTGCACTAATACAAACCTACAATTTGCATTGAATGGCTGCTCTTTCAAAGGCAGTCGACAAAGAATTCTAAATCATCCATTCATGTATACACCTTCTTTGGCTTACATTTGGTTCTTTTTAGGTTCTGATGAGTTCTGCTTCAAATCTTTCTTTTATATAAAAACTCGGTCTTCACTTGGATGCCCTAAATCAGGCATCTCAATCCCTTTCCTACGAAAGTTCGAGGGCTCCAGCAGGTGCTCTTCTGTGGTCCCCGCACCCCTCTTCACGTCTAGCTGAAAGCTCCATCCTGGCTTCTCCTACAGACTTCCTCAAATTCAAAACCACCTACACTCTTGAGCTTTCGATTTCCATGGCTTTTCCACCTATAACAATTATTGAGAGTGTCAGGAGGAAGATGTGATTCCCCTCCTTTAAAAACTAGAATTCACTAGAACGACTTTAAATTTGCAGTTTTGTTACTTCATGGTTTTCATTTCCCATGTTTAAAGGACATAGGCTGAGGTCTGAATGAGTTAATTCAACTGTTAAATTGAAAAACAGGACAAAACAAAATGGTTACTTTTCCTCTCTATGGAAATCCCTGGAATTTTTTAACTCATAACGACATGTGTGTAGCAATTATTTACCCAGGATTTAATTTATAGAGGTATGAGTAAGTGAGGACATGGAGAGGTCACTGACACTGAGTGAACATTTACACTAGTCACTCAGGGCCCCTGGGGAAACACCAGGATAGTTAAGAGGCTGAAGACAGAAGGGAGGAGCAGTCTTTAGGCCAGAGCCTTTATTGGGGTTTCTGGGAGAATGGAAATACTGGGCAGAGTAAACAGTGTAGAACTGGCTAGTCTGAATAATTCTGCTGGGCCTTGGGGGCTGTCCCTAGTTTCCTGGTATCTGGTCCTGGATTTGATTTGGAGCAAAGGGTATATTGGCCTGGCTGCATGAGAGTTGGAAAAGGAGCCAGTTGGGCGTTGGGCTGGGGACTGGTGGTTTTGCATATGAAAGGCGTGCTCTTAGGCAAGTTGGTATTAACTTTAGGAATTAGCAAGCTTGGGAGGGGCAATCTTTTTCTGGGTCTGTAAGGTCCCCAAATGCCAGAGTATCAGTAATACAGAAAATAAGGAAATAGAAATAATATAAATTGGCTTTGTAATGAAGGGATGCCAAATAGACAATATAGAATCTAGGAAAATACATTTGTGTATTTATTTGGAATGATGATTTTCAACATTAAGTTACACCTGTCAGAATGGCTGTCATCGATAAACCAACAAAGACATGTTAGCCGGAGTGTGGAGAAAAGGGAACCCCCGTGGGCTGTTGGCAGTAATGCAGACTGGTGCAGCCACTGTGGAAAGCAGTATGGAGTTACCTCGAAAAATTAAAAATGGATTTGCCTTTTGACCCAGTGATTCTACTTCTGAGAATTTATCCAAAAATATTCAAAACACTAATTTGGAAGAATATATGCACCTCTATGTTTGTTGCAGTGGTATTTACAAAAGTCAAGATTTGTACTCAGCCCAACTGCCCATCAGTAGATGAGTGGATAAACAAGCTATGGCACACTTACACGATGGAATACTACCAGGGTCTAAAAAAGAAGGAAATCTTACCCTTTGCCACAGCATGGGTGAACCTGGAGAACATTATGCTAAGTGAAATAAGTCAATGAGATGAAGATAAGTACCATATTATTTCACTCATATGTGGAATCCAGTGAACAAAACAAACTAACAAAATGGGAACAGATTTATAGATACAGAGAACAGACTGGCAATTGTCAGAGGGGTGGGGGGTTGTAGGAACCCCCAAAACCTCATAGACGCAGACAACAATTATGGTGATTGCCAGAGGGAAAGGGGGTGGGGGAGACAGAAGAGGGGAAAATGGTGTTGAAGGAGACTTGGGGTAGCAAACACACAGTATGATAACAGATGGGGTAGGGTGTCAGGATGGCCGAGTGGTCTAAGGCGCCAGACTCAAGCTGTGCTTCCCATGATAACAGATGGGGTATTATAGAATTGTATGCTGGAAACATAATTTTATTAACCAGTGTCTCCCCAATAAATTTAATAAAAATGAAAAATGGAAATCTGGAAATGAGTTTAAAATTAATAATAAAATGCACAGGTACTCAAGATAAAATGTAAAACTGGTATAAAAGTTTATAATGTGAAAATTGAAAAGATTTTCACTCTTGTTCTTTTTTTTCCCTTTTACGTGTGCACTTTACTGCACTGGTCTCCAGTCAGTGTACAGGTAAGCCCTGGCTGCATCCGCACCTCAACCCACTCCTGGGGGGACCACAAAGCCTTCAAACATCTCAAGGTGGGGATGTAAAGGGGGCCTTGATGGCTGACCATTCAAATAAAACAAAAAAGAACAAGTATTAAGGTGAAGATTAAAACATTTGGATTACTTAATTTAGGCAAAAAACAATGCTACCACCCTCCCCTGTGTGGACTCGGACAAGGACTGGCCCTTCTTAGGGAGAAGTGGGTGGCTTTGGGGTAGGCAGGGGACTTCCTGTAAGAGTGCATCTCACAATATTTGGAATGACTATTTAAAAAAAAAGAGCAATGTGCAATGAAAGTCCTTGGCCACATTGTAGAACTTCGGGGATGCTCACTCCAACAGACTGCTGTCACTACCACTGTCTGAATTTTTAAATCCTGAGTTAAGCACAAACAAAACAAAACAAAACAAAACAAAACAGATAAAGCCATGCCAAGCTCATCTCATTTTCTGGGCAAGTTAGGTTTTGTGAAGAAAGGGTGTAACTGATTAAGTAACAGTCCACCTAGAAGCATTTGTGGTGGGCGATGGAGGGGCTGGACTCAGCGTACCCCTGCTTGCTGGTGCACACCTGCTGGGGGGTAGACAGGGAGGCCCAAGTGGAGCCACCAGTCTGCACAGAGTACTTGTGCTTGGGGGAACAAGGATCTTGATCTTCATCATGCTGGGAGCCAGGGCGGGGTCTCCTGCATCCTGTTGGCAAGGCCTGGGTACACGGTGGTCCCACCAGACAGCCCTGTGTGGGCACAGAACTCCCTTAGGGATGTCGACAACATACTTTGTGATGGAGTTGAAAGCAGTTTCATGGATGGCACCGGATTCCATGCCCAGGCTGGAAGAGGGCTTGGGAGCAGTGGAACTGCTTGTTGCCTGTGGTGATGACCTGACTGTTGGGCAGCTCCTGGCTCTTCTCCATGGAGGAGCTGGAGGCTACAGTGGCCATCTCCTGCTCGAAGTCCAGAGCAACATAGCTTCTTCTTGATGTCACACACTATTTCCCACTCAGCTGTGGTGGGGAAGCTATAGCCACGCTCCATGAGGATCTTCATGAGGTAGTCTGTCAGGTCCCAGTCAGCCAGGTCCAGACACAGGATGGAGTGGGGCCTCCCCCACTCATTGATGGGCACTCATTGATGGGCAGAGTGTGGGTGACCCCACCCCCAGAGTCCATCACAGTGCCAGTGGTGTGGCCAGAGGCATACAGGGGCGTCATGGCCTGGGTGACCACATGCATTGCTGGGGTGTTGAGAGTCTTAAACATGACCGGGGTCATCTCATGATTGGCCTTGGGGTTCAGGAGGGCCTCAGTGAGTAGGATGGGGTGTTCCTTGGGGGCCACACAAACTCATTGTAAAAGGTATGATGCCAGATCTTCTCCATGTCGTCCCAGTTGGTGACAATGCCATGTTCAATGGGGTACTTCACAGTCAGCATGCCCCTCTTGCTCTGGGCCTCATTGTCCACGCGGGAGTCCTGGCCCAGGCCCACCATCATGCCCTGGTGCCAAGGGCACCCCATGATGGAGGGGAAGATGACTCTGGAGGCATCATCACCTGTGAAGCAGGTCTTGCACATGCCAGAGTCATTTTTGACCACGAGCGCAGTAATATCATCCACGGTGAGCTGGAGGTGGAGGAGACCTGCAAAGGCAGAAGAGGGGCAAAGGCAAGAGGCCTGTGTTTTCGGATGGATGTGAACACACAGCAGTGTTTACTCCCGTTCTTAACCCCATTTCTTAATTAACCACTATTAACATTTTCCTAGAGGTTTAGCATGTTTATCCGTCACACTTACAGTAAAAGCAATGTCCTCACATGGTCAGCAGACCCTGTTACCTCCCTCTACTTTAACTCCTGTTTGCCCATCCCTTCTCCTTACCAGCTGTTAGCATCCTCCAAGCAGGCTCCTGCCTCAGAGCCTTTGCTTCTACTTCCCAGGCTCTTCCTCCTGATAGCGGCTCAACTCTCCCATCACTTCCCTCTGTTCTTTACTCAGATACACCTCCAAGGACGTGGTATTGAAAACTGCACCTACCTCATACTTCCGTTCCCTTCCCTGATTTCTTTTTATCCTTAGCACTTTTTTACATTGTGCATGTACCTTTTACTTAATTCTCTTGTTTATTATCTGTCTCCCCTACCAGAATTAGTTAAGTTCTGTGTAGGCAGGGATTTTTTTGTGTAGTGCCCAATAAAATGCTCAATAAATATTTCTTGAATGAATAGCTGAATACCAGATACAATTATACAGTATACATTTGTATAATATTTTAACAAGTGGGATCGTGTTATAGTACAATCTCCCACTTTTCCCCTCCAGATCGTGGATGTTTTTTCATTTTAGCACATCTAGAGGTAGTTCATTCTTTTTAATTTTAAGTATATTTTATTGATTATGCTATGACAGTTGTCCCAGTTTTTTCTTCCCCTTTATCCCACTGCACCTGGTACCCCCATTCCCTCCAGCATTCTCCCCTGCCCTACTTCAGTTCCATGGGTTGTACAGATAAGTTCTTTGGCTTCTCCATTTCCCATACTATTCTTAATCTACCCCTGTCTATTTTGTACCTACCAATCATGCTTCTTATTCCCTGTACCTTTTCCCCATTCTCCCCGCTCCCCCTCCCCACTGATAACCCTCCATATGATTTCCATTTCTATGATTCTGTTCCTGTTCTAGTTGTTTGTTTAGTTTGTTTGTTTGTTTTTTAGGTTCAGTTGATAGTTGTGAGTTTGTTGTCATTTTATTGTTCATAGTTTTGATCAACTTCTTTTTCCTAGATAAATCCCTTTATAAGGTCTTGGTGATGATGAACTCCTTTATCTTTACCTTATCTGGGAAGCACTTTGTCTGCCCTTCCATTCTAAATGATAGGTTTGCTAGAAAGAGTACTTTGGATGTAGGTCCTTGCTTTTCATGACTTTGAGTACTTCTTTCCAGCCCCTTCTTGCCTGTAAGGTTTCTTTTGAGAAATCAGCAGATAGTCTCATGGGAACTCCTTTGTAGGTAACTCTCTTGTTTTCTCTTGCTGCTTTTAAGATTCTCTCTCTATCTTTAATCTTTGACATTTTAATTATGTGTCTTGGTGTGGCCCTCTTTGGGTCCAACTTCTTTGGAACTCTCTGATCTTCCTGGACTTATATGTCTATTTCTTTCTCCAGATGGGGGAAGTTTTCTTTCATTATGTTTTTCAAATAAGTTTTCAATTTCTTGCTCTTCCTCTTCTCCTTTTGGCACCCCTATTATTTGGATGTTGGTACTTTTAACATCCCAGAGGTTCCTAAGCCTCTCCTCATTTTCTCTGGATTCTTGTTTCTTCATTGTGTTCTGGTTGAATGTTTATTTCTTCCTTTTGTTTTAAATCATTGATTCAAGTCCTGGTTTCCTTCCCTTCACTGTTGGTTCCCTGTATATTTTTCTTTATTTCACTTTGTATAGCTTTCACTTCTTCCTTTATTTTGCAGCTGTACACAATTATTTCTATGAGCATCCTGATTACTAGTGTTCTGAACTCTCCATCTGATAGGCTCTCTCTTTGTTGCTTAGTTCTTTTTCTGGAGTTTTGATCTGTTCTTTCATTTGGGCCATATTTCTTTGTCTTGGCACACCTGTTATGTTGTAAGGGGGAGCCTTAGGTATTTGCCAGGGTGGGGCCACCCACTTTGCTGTGTTGTGGTGCTGTGTGTGGGGGAGGGGTCAGAGGGAAGAATGTCATTTGCTTGGCTCTCACCCTGCTTTCAGTCACTTTCTCTGCTTCCCGTAAGTAAATGGCACCCTTCCAGGTGTTGTCCTGGTGCTGATTCCCATGTGGGTGGGACTGTATATGTTTTAGGACCCCATGGGCCTCTCCAACAGACTCTCTGGAGAGTCTGACAGTCTCTTCCCCTGCTACAACCCCCACAGGTTTTTATAGGCAGAGGTTCTGAGGCTTTATTTTCCCATTCTGGAACCCTGGTTTACGTGGTCTGTCTTCCTCCCCAGTTGTTCCTCCCAGTATTTATCCACATGTGAATGTGCGACTGCCCCATTCGCCAGCCACCGCCTTGCTGCATGCCCTCTTCACCCCAGCTGCCTGTCTCCGTCCCTCCTACCAGTCTGGATGAATGTTTCTTCTTTAACTCGGTTGTCAGAATTCCATACAGTTCAATTTTCTGGCAGTTCTGGTTGTTTTTTGTTTTTAAATGGACTGTTATCTTTTTTTTGGTGGGGGGGCTGTGGGAGGAAGTGAAGCATATCTACCTATGCCTCCATCTGGGCTGGAATTCCTAAAGTGGAAGCAGTTCATTCTTTTAAGCACCAGTGTATTATTCCAGAATATAGACAAGCTATAACCTACTTAACCAGCTATTTACTGATGACAATTAAGATGTTGACAATTTCACTATTTCCTACAACAACAACAACAAATCAAGGAATAGAATGCACACCAGGTTCAGGGAGTAGAACTTGTTCCAGAACTGACTGGGAGACTCTTGGTCATTTTCTGACTTTTTTGTGCTATGATTTATATTTTCCTTTAATCCTGGCCATTCAGTCAGAATACAGTTGCTCAGGTGAAGTATAGGCAGAGATGGATGTTGGGACCATCACATGTACTCATAATAATTCTACATTAACAGTTAGTTACTAGACATCTGCACAGACAGGCTACAGGCATGTGGGGAGGATCCCTCCATCTTCTTTGACCCAGGTCAGCTCATTATCCACACCTGCATTTGGTCTTATATGCCCCTTGCTGAATAGACCATTTATCTACCATGTACCTTCAAAATGAACACCTGGTACTCCTTGTGCTAGACAATTTCTCTTCTCAGTAATCATATCTTTTCTTTTCTATTCATTTAAACCCCACTTGTTACTCTTCTTTTCCTTTACAGCCTAGTCATGTGGTCTCTTTCCCCATTGAAATCTGCCCACCTCTGACATCTTCCACAGAAAAGTTCAGGCCTCATCTCTTAATGGTGCTTGATGATACGGCCTTCATCTTGCCTTTCATTTCCTCCCTGGCCCTGGACCAGTCCATCTGTTCCTTCCCAGCATCTCTGTCACTTTAATCAGTTCCTGCCTCTGATCTGTGCTTGTTACACCTGCAAACCCAACCCATGTAATATGCTCTTCCTCCCTAAACTTCAGAAGTCTCATCTGCTTCCCTGAGTGATTCCAGCCTTTCTAGCTCTTTCAGCCTTTCTAGCCCTTCCAGCCTTCCCTGAGTGATTCTGAAGGCTACTCAGCTGTGTTCTCTTGGGCACTGGTTGTTTTATTTTCCATACTCTGTCCCTTTCAGCTCTTTTGAATGTCCCCAGTTTGGCTTATCTAGGGTGCTATGGGTTTATACTTGGCCTTCCATTGCAGAGGGTTCCAGTATCACTAGACAGACACAGGAGTGATGGGAACTATAGGTGGGCTGACACACCTTGGGGGTCACCAAGTTCCTGGGGCCCACAGCTCTGACACACCTTGGGGGTCACCAAGTTCCTGGGGCCCACAGCTCCATGGTGCCAGTGGGGGAGAGGTCCCTCTTTTCAGGATAGAGGGAAAGTTAGGTTCGAGAACATACTGTTGGGTTATAGAAGACAGTTATTTCTACTCTAAGTGTGTTTTTTTGAGGTGGCTCTTTTTAATATATATTTATTTTTAGAGAGATGGGGAAGGGAGGGAGAAAGAAAGGAAGAGAAACATCAGTGTGTGGTTGTCTCTAGCACATCCCAGACTGGGGACCTGGCCCGCAGCCCAGGCGTGTGCCCTGACTGGGAATTGAACCGGTGATGCTTTGGCTTGCAGGCCTGCTCTCAATCCACTAAGCTACACCAGCCAGGGCTTAAGGTGGCTCTTGATGATAGCTAGGAAACTTCTTTCCAGAAAAATTTACATACACACAAAATCTTGAATAATCTTCCAAGATGTTCATGGATCCCTTTGAAACTGACTAAAGATTCCATGTCCCCAGGTTAGAACCCACTTCCGTAGGTCAGGTTTAATATTTCTTCTTTTTTCATTCTTGTTTTCCCTCTGTCTCTTTACCAATGGTGGCTGGAAAGTGTTGTCTTAATGTGATAATGAAATAGACACAAAATGACTCCGATAACATCTTGGGGTTTTCTTATTTTTAAAGCAAACATTGTTACTCTTTGGAAATATCCCATATTGGAATTTAAAGAACTAAGGTTCTTCCCTGTACACCATGCATTAATTTGAGACTACAGGGTTCTGTCTTGTATTTGAGTTGTTTGGATTGTGGTGGAGGTTGGTGGAAATTTTGCTCTGAGTCATATTGGGGATTCTTCAATTCTGTTTCTTTGCCTCCTTTTCCATACAAGCCAGTGGAGCTATGGTGAATTAACAGAGAACCCAGGAAATAATAGAGAAGTGAGCAGCCCGGCCGTTGGCAGCAGGGGCTCCCACAGGCAGGCTTATCTGAGTTATTTAACTCAAGCATCTTAAACTGGTGGCTCAAAGGCCAGAGAAACCAGCGGGCAAGTTTTGTTTTGTCTGCTCAGCATTTACAAAAGCGAAGTTATCTTGATCTCAGTAAAAACATTGTGCAACTATTTGTTTTATACTGGCCCCCTTAAAGCAGTTAGGTCAATGGCTTGCCCTGAGGCACTGTAATTTAGGATTTCGTTTCTCCATCTGTAAAATGAGTGCAATACCTACCTCAAAAAACAAAATGAGTCTGCTTGACTCCTGTAAATTCTAAAGAAATTGTACATCTGGTTATTAATAATTGACAGTGATGAATGCCCTAGGAAGTGCTAGAAGCATGGGGGTGGGGGTAGGGAGAGGATGGATCAGAGAGATAGTTGATTTGTGAATAAAATCAGGCCCGTTGGCTGGGAAAGCCACATAAAGTGGGAGTGCAGAATTTGGTCCAGGAGGCTGTGGAACAGCCATCTGGAATTGCTGGCACACAGCTCAGAGAAGCCGATGCCCAGGGTTCCACTAGAGTGGGAACGTGTGGTTTGTACTGTTGATTCTTGCAGGGGAAGTGAAAGCCTCTGCCCAAACCTCCTTCCTGTGGACTCTCTTATCCTCAGGCCGACTGTGCTTCGCACTGCTGGCTCCTTCCACTGCCCACTCCTTGGATTTCACAGGCATTTCTAGACACAGGAATGCTTTTGTTGGGATAGCATCCTTTGCAGTCCTGAAAAATGGGCCTGGGGTGCCATGGCTGTGTCTGCAGTATCTGGAGCTCATTTTAATCAGCATCTGGGATGCTTTGATGATGCTCAGTCTTCCTAGGGCTTCCGTGAGCTGACCACCTTGGCCTGGCTCACTGTACACTTCTCATTGATTTGGGCTCTCTTGCTGTCTGTAAGACTGGAAAGGATATATCAGGAGAGCCTCTAAGAGGGACAGGGTGGGCAGACTCTGCCTTCTGATTCCGAGGGGCAGGCTGTGGGACCTAGCTTCATTACCGAAGAGTGCAGAGTTGCCATCAGACCCAGAGAATTTGAGGGTGAAGTTGAGGCTGAATTGGGGGCAAGGGATAAAACTTTCAGTGTTGGTACAAGTTCAGAGGTTATGTTTGCAGGTCCAGGATTCAAATCTCAGTTCTGCTGTGTATAAGCTTTGTGACCTTGGGAAATTTACCTAATCTTCTGGGGTCTCAGTTTTCTTATCTGTAAAAGGGGGATAACGATAGTACCTACCTCAGAGGGTTGCTATAAAGATTAAATATTCAAGTTCTGTCTGGAAAAAGGCCAGTCATTGTTTATATAATGAGAATGGTTTGCATGGCATCTATGTAACCTATCAGCCAAGGAGAATGAACTGGAATGCACATGTGTGAACAATGATGATTTCACTGTACTAGCCATTGAGTGAGCATATGTACTGCGTGGTCATCACATTCAAAATGATTGAGTGAGTAGAGCAACGAATCTGCATCAAATTTTGCATTAAGCTTGAACATTCCTCTGTGGAAACCATTTGGATGATTCAGAAGGCCGCAGCTATGGGCAACTGGTGATTGGCAGCTTCATCATGACAACGTGTCTACTCGTGCTTAACATCTCGCGCAGAGTTTTTGGCGAAACATCAAATCACCCTGGTGACTCGGACCCCACTACAGCCCAGATTTGGTGCCCTGTGGCTTCTGGCTGTTCCCAAAACTAAAATCACCTTTAAAAGTGAAGAGATTTCAGGCAGCCAGTGAAATTCAGGAAAATACGACATCACAGCTAATAGTGATTGGGAGAACTGTGTGAGGTCCCAAGGTGCCGACTTTGAAGGGGACTGAGGATTCATTGGCCTATGTACAATGTTTCTCGAATCTTATATCTTTTTAAATAAAGATCTTTATTTTTCATATTACATGGATGGATACTTTCTGGACAAACCTCCAGATATATGTTTGTGTATGTGTGCTAGCTTATAAGTATTAGCTACAATTATTAATTATTAGTATAGTAATAACCAGGGCTTGGATTGCTGGGCTGTGCATTAGGGTAGGCACTGGTCAGGGCCTGGCATGGTGCCAACCAGGGAATAAAACATAGAATTGGGGTTAGGCTTGGCTCTGGAACAGACTTTCATTGAGGAGGGAGAGGAGCAGGGAGGGAGCCTGGGGGAAGGAAACAAAGGCAGCCTTCTTTCTGCCCTCAATCCATGAGCACTGATACGGACACAGGTATGTATTCTTGCCCCTTCCCCCTCACTAAACCAGGGTGCCTGTGGACACAGAGTAGGCTAAGAGGAGGGAAGGAAGGTTCTGAGCTATCCGAACATGGGTTGGGAGTGGTGGCGGCAGTAGAGCCAGTGCTAAAGACTGCTGCTACCATCCCACCTCCCAGGTCTCCTCCTCACGATGGTTTTCTTGCTGCTATAGTTGGGAAAGCTGAAGAGAAGTCTGGGAGTAGTCGGGTTCCCAGGTCATTGGAGAAGACACCAGTCTCCTGTGGCTGTTCTGACAGCACAAAGCTTGGGCGGTGGGCTGGGAAGGGTGCGATTCTCTATAGAAGACCTTCTTGCCAGGCAGTGCGTCAGGGCCATGCACTTAGGTCCTGGTGCGTTTGCACCTGATGATGTGTGCCCCTGGATCTGCGTCCATGGTCTTCACCACCTGGAGGCAGCCAGTGGAGAGTGCTGGTTCTGAAAAGGAGGAGAGGGGTGGAGGAGGTGGGGAGGGTGTGAGACCACAGAAGGGCAGTGTACCTCCATGGGCTCCAAAATTGTTTCTAGTCTCATCCTATTGTGAATCAAGTAGAGGGGGCAGAAAAAGGATTTGCTTAAGCATGGATAAGTAGGTGAACTGAGGAGAAGACCCAGAATTCACCAGAGTCCTCATCTGGAGATTGAGCAGAGTAGTTGTTTTTTACATCATTTCAATACTCTGTTCATTTCTAATGGTGGCTAGGACAAACACATAGTTACTATCCATTTATGCATATAAATACATGGACTTACTGTGGGAATGTGCATGTTTATGCCAAAGATGCTAGCTCTGGATGCTCTCAGAGCTGTGGGCACTGTGCTGGCCACAAGTGCTGCGGATGTGCTGGAACCCTTGAGGCATCCGTGTTTCTCCACCACCCTCCACATCCCCCAAGTCCCAGGGGCAGCATGGCTTGGACATGGTACATCTGGTGTGGTGCTGTGTGAGTGTGTGCACACATATACACTTGTGCGTGCAACAGGCAAAGGAATGCTCTTGCATTGTGGTTTAAGGGCAGAAAGGAAACTCCTTTGAGAGCTAACCACCCTGGTGTTATTAAGACTTATATTATTACATTAGGATTATTTTAAGTGGTCTGTAATAGGAATAAAGTGAAAGGAAGTGAGCACATAAGAAGTTGCTGGGCTCCAGTTGTGAGGATCAGGATGAGGAAACACCAGAGGCCTCCTCATTAGACTCATGAGTGGATTACAGAACACCCACCATCACCATTATCATTTGATGTCTTTCCCAGTTTGCAGCTAGTGCAATTAAAGATGAAACAGAAATAAGATTTAGATCATTGGAAAGGAAAAGATAAAATTTTATTCTTTGCAGATGATATGATTTTATACCAAGCTTACTAAGAGAATCAAGCTAATTGAACCCTTAACTGTTGGGTTTTATAAGAGAGTTTAGTGTGTTGGCTGCAAGCAAGATAGACATACTCAAA
This sequence comes from Tonatia bakeri, assembly GCA_004024845.1. NCBI lineage: Eukaryota > Metazoa > Chordata > Mammalia > Chiroptera > Phyllostomidae > Tonatia > Tonatia bakeri. Next base: position 117,543 of record PVIA01004972.1, read on the forward strand.
TCAAAAGCTTTCCCACATGCCAGCATTGATGGGCTTCAAAATATAATAAGAGAGGGGGTGAGAGAGATTTCATTTTTAAAAACAAAACTCCCAGAGTACCCAGGAGTCACCTGGATGAGGAACGTGCTATGGGATCTATGCAAAGGAAATAAAAAAATCTGACAAGTGTAAAGATGTGAAACAATGGGGAACCATCCCATGCTTTTCCCCCTCTGATTACAAATGTTTTGTATATCTTCCTTTATTAACTTCTTATTGCATTTTCACCATGTGCTACGGGCTGGGGATTCAGTGGTGAAAAACACAGATATGGTCCCCGCCTTTATGGGATTTACATGTGAATGGAAGAGATGGATGATAAAAAAATAAACAAGACAACTATTACCTAAATACAGCTCATACATATTCCAGAGAAATGACCTTTCCTTTTGACTTTTGTGAGACATCACCCCAAGAGAGCCCTATTTAGCTCTCTGAAGAACTCGAACATTTTTTTGACTAGAAATACTCTCGACTATAGCAGATTTGTCAAGTAAGCCGTAAATGATCAGTCTAAATTAAGTAAGGAAAATATGCAAACAGGGGCACCATAAATCACCTCAGCTCTCAGTAATGGAGATCAGAGTTCCCAGCGTATGGGCTCTTTTCGTTAAAAGTAAATCTTTTCTTTTTACTTTGTCTAAAAGCATTCTCGCATATGTCACTCAAACACAATGGTTTGATTTGGCCTGTGTCCCCTAGTGTAGGGCAGGCCCACTTCTGGGTTTCATGCTGGCCAAGTCTGAATTCTACTAGCTAATCACAAGAATACAGTTAGTTCTTAATTCTACAAACTGACTATCACAGTTTCGTGGACCTCTGCTTGTCTTGAGTGGTTCACCAGGGAAGGATGTAGTTTAAATACAGGGTGGAGCAAATATACGTTTACAGCTGTGGGTATGCAAAACACAGAGTTTATTCTTGTATTATTTATTAATTATTGTATTATCTTCCATATGAACAACTGTAAACCTACATGTGCCCCACCCTGTATTTCTGCATTGTTTCTTATTATAAAAGTGTACAGGATAGAAAATGCGATGAAGGCATAAGGGTGTTGAACTGAGTGTGGAAATCAATCAGTCTCTAGTATGTTATTTTCTAACACGTGTTTTCTTCACCATTTATTACCACTCTCTTATACTTTTAATTCTTTATTCACCATGGTTACACGATGGATGAAAATTTACTGTTTTCCTTTACAATTTCTGCCCAAATCTTTCATAATTTTTTTTTTTGCCTTATCAGAATTTTCCTAGTGGTCCTATAGCTAACAGACAATGACCAGCTTTAGAGAGTAAAGGGGGTGGATAACCATATTTCACTGAGTATCCTACTTTGACTCTTTATATAGTATGCTAAGAACATATGAAATTAATTTTCCTTCTGAGGCTTTACAGGTTGCCAACTGACATATTTGTTTCCAGAAGGAAGGTAAGTATAGGCCAGGTGTGGAAATGGGTTAGGTCTTTAAAAATGTTTCCATTTTGCCGTGAGAAGAGCTGAGGATGCTCCTTTACCGCGGGAACGTCAGGAATTTGAGGACTGTTCTCAAGGAGGAGGACTCGGCCCTAGCTTTGCCTTCTGGGGAGTGGTAGACATGTCTCAGGAAGCAAGACTTAAAAATAAACTTGTAGAGCTAGAAGTGAGCTTTAAAAATATTCGTTCTAATCACTTGCTTGAAATAAGAAGAAACTGAGGCCCTGAGAAATAAAATGAAACTTTTTCAAAGAGACTCCTAATAATTAGCCCAGTAGTGTTCCCAATACACCTTGGCATCTGTCACAAACTTCAAAAGCCACTCCTGGAATCCACCCATGATATGAGCAGAAGACTCTGGGTGTGGCCGCCTGGGTGTACAGTGATGAGGAAGTTGCATGGTGTCTTTTTCTCTAGAGAATGGGAGAACGATAAATCACAAAGAGACTGCGGCAGATTCCTAAAGCTGCGCACAGTCATGAGAAAGTGACAAACATGAGATGCTGATGCAGAAAAGTGCTCCCAGTGGTACAGCTGTGAAGAGGAGACCCCATGCGTGTGCTTTCTGGCAGTGGAAACAACGCTTGCTTGGGACAGGTGTGTGTTCAGGTTTGAGTGTTTCAGGAAGGTCAGAGTAGAAGGCATATGAAACCAAAGATAAGCTAAAAAGACATAAGGAATGTTTTACCATCCAGGCTCATGAAGGGAAAAAACCCCAAAACATTGAGACCATATGTGAGTCTTTACCCACTGCATTTTAATTGAAAAATTTCTATAGGAAAATTGAAAGGATAATGTCATTAACGTCCATCCATCTTTCACTTACATTTACTGATTGTTAACATTTGAAAGCTGCAGATACTGTGACACTTTAGCATGCATGTCTTGAGAATAATGACATTTCCTCTACATAAACACAATACCATGATCACACCTAAGAAAATTAGCAATAATTCTGACGTATAATTTGCACTCAATTTCCCCCAAATGGTTTTTTATAACTTTTTCAATCTGGATCCAAACAAGAGTCATGTGTTATATTGCGCTGTTATGTCTTTAGTATCATTTAGTATAGAATAATCAGTAGCCCCTCTTTTTTTCACTCATGACACTGAGTTTTTTGAAAAGACCAGGCCAGATGACATGTAGAATGTATCATGTTCTACATTTGTCTGTTTTTTCTTGATTTCTTTTAGGGAGACATTTTGGGTGAAAGTACTTCGTAAGTGAGGTTGGGTGTGTCTTTTTGCATCACACCACGAGGCATATAATGCATTGCTCCCTGTGGTCAGCCAGTTAGGAGGTGCTCCCTGTCCCTCCGTTTCCCCCTTTAAAATCAGTAAGTCCTCTGTGTAGTGATACTTTGAGACTATGTGAATATACTGTTCCCTCTATAGTTTTAGTATCCATTGCCTGAATTGATTATTACATCACAGGTTGCAAAATGATCATTTTCTGATTCTATTATCCCTTCTATATTTATTAGTTGACATTCTTCTCGGTGGGATATCTCCCTCTTTCTCTTTTGAGTATCCCCGTGAACCATGGGTTATTTTTTAAAAACAATTCATTATTTTATATCCATTATCACCATTACTTGGTTATTCTACTTGCTGCTTAAGCGGGCCCAGATTTGGGTAGCAGGATGCTTTGTAGATGGCAGCAGAGGTGATGTGCGGCAGCAGCAGCAGCGGCAGTGGCAGCACCTCACTGCTGGCAGCTTCCCGCCGAGAGCAGAGGCGGCACAGTGAGCATGGTGCAGTGGCAGAACCAGATTTGGCTTGTGCTTATTGTTCTCCTGGCAGTCCTCTTCTGTGGCTTTGGAATTATTCCTGGAAGCTCAGCCTAAGAGTCTGGTTCTTGTCAAATCCTCTTGCTACTCCCCCACTTCAGTGTTCTGGAAGCTATATGGTACCCTGCAACAAATCTCCTCTTGCTGAAACTAGCCAGGACAGATTCCGTGCAGCTAGACCCTTACTGACGCAGAGTATGAGTCCCCTGTGGAGGTGTTCGATGTGTATGTAAATAAGCAATGCTTAAAAAGCAATATAGTTAGTGAGTATGTCAAAGGGATCAAAAATCTAAACCTATAGCACAAGTTGGAAAAAAACCCAAATTTATGTAATTATGGCTTGGTAATGAAAATGTTCAGTGACAGTACCATATATTCAGAGTTACCTAATATGCAAGTTGTATGGAATTAATACAGCCTGAAACTAGTGTGCAAAAGGTGACCATTGAGGAATGCTGGCCTGCTGGATCAAGGATCAGCATAATCAGTGGCAGTTTGGTGTTCAATAATAGCAATTTGGCGTTCAGCAAGCTATTTAAATGACAAGTAAAACTGGCAAGTCACTGTTGCTGTGCGACATAGCTTCTGTTTTTGTCCCTATTCCTGTTCTGTCTTCACCCCTGCTCCTGACACAGCTGAGTAATACAAGGTTTCTGCCTCAGGGAGCTTGTTAGGGCCCAGTAAGGGGGATGATGTGCAGATCCCAATTCACAGCCAAGAGACAGTCTACAGGCCATACCAGCAAGTAAGGGGACACTTCTGCTTAGGCCGAGGCCGATTTCAGCATAAAGGTGGAATTTCGGATGAGTCTGCATATAGTCAGTCCGACTACCCACAGATTCTACTGGATCCTTACAGTCCTCCTTCAGGTAGGAAGGAAGAGTTCCTTCCTTGGATTTAATAAATTACCAGTTGTCTGGAATTCTGAATAAAAACCCCAAGTCTCTCAAAGCAGAACTTCCCAGGAAGTTGATTTTTACCTACACTGTGAGTGAAATGCCCGAGTGAGAAAGACCAATGACGGTTAGCAGCTTGGCAAACAGGTCGACTCCCTCCGCTCACAAAGGAGGAAGCAGACTGCTTCGTGTCAGTCTTTCCTGGAAACATTAACAGGTGGGAGGCGGTGACTGTCTCCTCTTCATTCCGATAGTCACCCGGGTCTTCCTTCCCTTAGTCGCCGGGGTGGCCATCGAACTGGCGCAGTTTCCCCGCGGCCCGCTGGGTCGCACTGTGGCCCCATGAATGCGCGCCTGGGCTGGGCAGGGGCGCTCGAGAGCGGGGGCTGGGCCCAGCTCCGGGCAGAGGTGGCAGGTGGCGGTGCAGGGTCGGTGCAGGGTCGGTGCAGGGTCGGAGCAGGGTCGTTGCAGGGTCGGGGGAGCTGCACAGCCGCAAGCCCCCGAGGGCTGCGCTGGACAAACGGCTTTTCTACCCTCCAGTAGAGTTGGCACTTGAGAGCATATCCCAGAGGCTGGACCTCGCCATTCCATGGGGCTACCCTGGATACCCTCGTGGAAGAGAGCGAGTTCCCACCCCACCAACCAGGGTATCCCCGTTTCCGGGGAGTTTGCTACCTCGATTTGCGGTCGCCCCCTCTGGTGACACTAAAGAGTGTCCCCGAGGGGAGAGGGCCAGGGGAGTTCTAATTGCGATCAGGTGGTCTTGGGCAAGACCACACTTGTTCTGACTCGTTGTGTGCTTGGAGAGTGCTACTCCAGTGCCATTGTTTTAATTTTCTTTGTATCTACACGGTTTTATTTTATTTTATTAAAAAATGGTCTGCCTTGCTTCTTCCCTCAGCTTTTGACTGGGTGGGTTGTGGAATCCCCTTCCTCCTGACAACAGAGCTGAAAGCACCATGGAATCCTCCACCCTGTTTAAAGGTTCATTTAATGTTTATTTAAAATAATCTGCTTTTAAAATGGAAAAATAACAAATGCATATGATAGAAGATTTTAAACAGCACAGAAGCCTCTCTCTTCTTTTTTCATGGCACCAAGCCTCCTTCTCAGAGGAGCCACTGCTAATACTTTGTTTTGATTTTTTCCAGAACACAGGAACACAGTATAGAGATAGCTCCTTTGAAATGCCTGCCCTACATAAAAATATTAGGCCATATGTGCCATCCTCCCCATTATAATATGTCTTAGAGATGGTGTCATATCAGCACATGTGGGTCGCAGGCATTCTTTTAGAATGGCCACCTGCTGTCTGTTATACAGCACACCACAATTATTCAATCATCCCTCTTGAAAGGATATTGAGGTTGTTTCCACTCTAAACAATTCTGCAGTGAACATCTGTGTATATGTGACTTGGGCTATCTGTGCAACTGTGCCTGTAGGATAAATTCCTAGAAGTGGAATTGTTTCAATGGAGAATATTTGCATTTTTAATTTTACAGATCTTGCCAATTAAAGGTACCACCAAATCATTCTCTCATCAGTGACTGCTCCCCATCTCTCACCGTATTAATAGTAGGTTTGTTGAGCTTTTAAAATATTTGCCAGCATGAAAGAGTTAGAAGTAGCATGTCACCTGGCTGGTGTTGCTCAGTGGATTGAGTGCAGACTGCAAACCAAAGGGTCACTGGTTCAATTCTCAGTCAGGGCACATGCTGGGGTTGTGGGCCAGGTCCCCAGTGGGGGCCATAGGAGAGGCAACCACACATTGATATTTCTCTCTCCCTTCTCCTCTCTAAAATAAATAAATAAAATCTTTTAAAAGGTAGCATGTCATTGTTTTAGTTTGAATTTTTTAAATTTTGAGTGAGGTTTATTCATTTTCACATAAAGAAAGTTACTTGGCTCCTGTGGGCATATGGTTCATGTCCTTTGCCTCCTTCTACTGGAATTATGGGTTTTTTTTTAGGGATTGCAAATACTTTTTTTTTAAAATTAATTAATTTATTGTTTTTGGAGAGGGAAGGGAGGGAGAAAGAGAGAGAGAGAGAAACATCAATGTGTGGTTGCTGGGGGCCATGGCCTGCAACCCAGGCATGTGCCCTGACTGGGAATCGAACCTGCGATGCTTTGGTTTGCAGCCAGCACTCAATTCACTGAGCTACGCCAGCCAGGGCTGCAAATACTTTTGATATATTAAAGAAATTAGATCTTTAGCTATCATATCTAATCCATCTTTTGACTTCTTTTGCATTATTTGCCACTCATAATTTTTAATATTTATAGAGTAAAATTTATCAGTCTTTTACTTTATAGCTTCTGTGTTTTCTATTTGTTTAGAGAGAACTTACTGACCCAAATGTTGTATCCAGATGCCCCCAGGTTTTAGTCTAGCAACCTCTTCAAAGAGACCCAGGTAACATGAAGACTCATGGTATGCTTGAATAAAAGGGAGCAATATTCTTTTTTCATGGGGAAAATACATGATTTGAAGTGAAGCAATTAGTTTCTCTTTTAAAAAATTAACATTTCCCCTGTTAACAAAGATTATATATTTGTATTGTAGGAAATTTGGAAATGTATAATGATATGAAGAAGGAAATAAAAGTCATGCATAATTCTACCAGAGATAAACAATGATACATATGTTACAGATATATATGTGTGTGTGTGTGTGTGTATGTGTGTATATATATTTATACTGCTTATATTTTGTAACCTATTTTTAAAAATATAGCAGTATTCTATGGGAATCTTTTTGGGATATCAAATATTTTTCTTTTTTTAAAGATTTTATTTATTTATTTTTAGAGAGGGAAGGGAGGGAGAGAGAGAAAGAGAGAGAGAGAAACATCAATGTGTGGTTGCTGGGGGACATGGCCTGCAACCCAGGCATGTGCCCTGACTGGGAATCGAACCTGCGATGCCTGGTTCGCAGCCCGCGCTCAATCCACTGAGCTACACCTGCCAGGGTGGATATCAAATATTTTTCTAAACATGATTGAATTGCTGTATACTTTCTTATTATAAGTAATATAAAGTGTTTAACCAACACTAGTTGTAGGATGTTTAGGTAGTGTCTAATTTTTCACTGTTTTTATAACAATTTTATTTTAATTGTTCAAATACTGCTTTCTGCCTTTTTAATTTTTCACTGTTTTTTCCCATTTTATTTAAATGATTATTCAAGTACAGTTTTCTCCCCTTTACTCCCAATCAAGCCCTCCCACCCCCCAAATTCCCTCCCATTACCACCCTCTCCCTAGTTTTTATCCATGTGTCTTTTAACTTTGTTCCTGTAAACCCTTCCCCTTTTCCCCTGAAATTCCCTCTTCTCTCTCCTCTGGTCACTTTCTGCCTGTCCTCTATTTCAGTGTCTTTGACTATATTTTGCTTGTTTCTTTGTTTTGTTGTTTAGGTTCCTGTTAAAGGTGAAATCATATGGTATTTATCTTTCACTGCCTGGCTTATTTCGCTTAGCATAATGCTTTCCAGTTGCATCCATGATGTTGCAAAGGGTAGGAGCTCCTTCTTTCTTTCTGCTGCATAGAATTCCATTGTGTAAATGTA
>PVIA01004973.1:0-125234 GCA_004024845.1 Tonatia bakeri
AGATCATGTAACCAGAAGCAGAAGGAGGTCAAGAACACCCAAGAGGAAGGTTGAACCCACAGAAGACCTGGCTGGCCTCAAAGAGCTCTTCCAAACACCAAGTCACGCAGATGAGCCAATGACTGAGGACATAACCACAGAAATACCCAGCAGATCTCCAAAACCAGAACCAGTCAGCACACCGACCAGCACAAAGAGACGTCTCAGGACACCTCTGGGGAAAGTAGACGTGGAGGAAGAGCTCTCGGCCCTCAGGGAGTCTACACCAACACCAGGGGAAACCACACACTCTGCTGGAGAACCAGAAGGTGATGCTGAAGATACCAGAACATTGAAGGGAACTCTGGAACAGAAACGGGACTCATCCGAACGTGTAACTGGAAGCAGAAGGAGGTCAAGAACACCCACGAGAGCGAATCAGCCCATAGAAGATCTGGCAGGCCTCAAAGAGCTCTTCCAAACACCAAGACACACAGTAGAATCAATGATTGAGGACAAAGCCACCGAAATGCCCTGCAATTCTGCACAAGCAAAACCGGCTGTCGTGCCAACTGGCAGAAACAGGCGGCTCAGGGCACCTCCAAGGAAAGTAGCCATCAAAGAGGAACTCTCAGTCCTCTGGAGTCCCACGCAGACATCAAGGAAAACCACACGATCGCACAGAGAACTGGAAGGTGAGGATAAGGATATGACATTGTTTAAGGAATCTGCAGAACAGAAACTGCACCCTGCAGAAAATGTAATTGCAACCAAGAGGAAGCCAAGAACACGTAAGGAAAAGGCCCAATTTCTAGAAGACCCAGCCAGCCTTAAAGAGCTCTCGCAAATACCAAATAACACAGAGGACCCAGTGTCTGTTGCCAACAGCACTGAAATGCCCTCCGGATCTCCACAGGAAGCAGTTGTCATGCCAGCAAGGATGAGGAGGCAGCTCAAGGCACTTCGAGGGACGGTGGCAGTGCAGGAAGAGCCCTCAGCCCTCAGGAGGCCCACGGGGACTTCGGGGAAAACCACGAGATCACACAGGGAACAAGAGGAAGCAGATAAGGATATGAAATTGCTTAAGGACTCCCCAGAACAAAAACTGGACCCTGCAGAAAGTGTAACTGCAAGCAAGAGGAAGCCAAGAACACGTAAGGAAAAGGCCCAATTTCTAGAAGACCCAGCCAGCCTTAAAGAGCTCTCGCAAATACCAAATAACACAGAGGACCCAGTGTCTGTTGCCAACAGCACTGAAATGCCCTCCGGACCTACACAGGCAGAAGCAGTCGTCATGCCAGCAAGGACAAGGAGGCAGCTCAAGGCACTTCGAGGGACGGTGGCAGTGCAGGAAGAGCCCTCAGCCCTCAGGAGGCCCACAGGGACTTTGGGGAAAACCACACGGTCCCACAGAGAACCTGTAAACAGTGCTGAAGACATCAAAGTGTGCAAGGGACCTCCAAGGCGGGAACCAGGCTCTGCGGGAAATGCGGTGGGCAGTGGACGCCTGCTGAGATCAAGGATGGGAAAGGCCCAGCCCCCGCATAGCCTGGCCAGCCGTAGACAGCTCCTCCAAAGCCCAGCTCGAGACAAGGAACTGGGCACATTCACTGCGGGCCTTGAGAGAACTTCAACACAAACACCAGACCAAAGCAAACCTGCAACAACATCCAGAAGAGCCCTTGGGGCCCAGGACTTGAAGCCCACAGAAGAGCTGGTGGACAGCAGGGACCCTGTGAAATCACCAAGTGAGAGCAGTGTCGCCCTGTCCCCCACGAGGAAGCGTGGAGATGGAAGCTGCACAGGCCGGAGGAGGCTGCGGCCCAGGACTCGCGCCCAGGACCCTGCGGAGGAGACGCCACCGCGGAAGAGACAGCGGACAGCTCCCAGAGAGCAGTGCGTGCCCCTGGAACCCTCCGAGCCGAAGAAGGGGCGCAGAGTTTTGAGAGAAGGCGTTGACCCTATGGACGACCTGCCTAGCGCCAATGGGAAAACGAGAAATAAGGGCCAAAAAGAAGACGTGACCTCCCCAGACAAGGTGATGGTGGCTGTTACAGGGTCATTGTCTGTCTTTTTGGACAGGTGTCCCCCATTTCCGTTTGCTGTTTGGTGTAGGTTGTGTGGAAGCCGCATGTGTTTGTGGGTGTCCCTTCCCGAAGGGGTCTGCCATCCATGCTGAGTTGCCACAGACCCCGGAAGGAGTCCCAGGGGGATTCAAGCAGACACCAGGCTAATTTGGGAAAATAACTGGCCAAAATGGTCACTGCAGATTTTTGCAAGCCTTCTCAGGAACTGAGTGGGTGGTGACAGGCCAGCCTCAGTGTGGACGCTGCAACCACTTAGCCTGCTGTCGGGGACGACAGTGTCCTGAGGACATGCCTGTCAGCTGTCGAGATTGTTCCGTAGCGCGGTTGTGGCGGAGGCTTGCAGACCCCCGGGAACAGAATCTCCTGCTCTGCGTTAGCACTTGTCACAGCAGCAGGGGTTCACTCACTGCCTGAACTGGGGGCGTTTGTCTGTGTGCCCCAGAGCTTCTCAGGACCCCATCTAACATGTACGACTCTGGGACTGGGACGCACACCCAAGTCCTCGTGTACGGTTGCTGGGCAGAGGCGGTGACCTCTCCTGGGAACACAGTGAGTGACTGTCTCAGACTACTGGCGTCTGAGAGAATTAACCCCCGTAACATGTTCAAGTGAGTTCTCCTTCAAGTTCATGTTTTATTTTTTTCTCCACGCTGGGTTTTCAGATTTGCATTACTCATGAACGGCACTTTGTGGCTGTCTTTCGTATTTTTAGGGAGTATCCCTGCGTTCCGGTCTCCCGAATAAAGCCAGTGGAGCAGGGCAAAGGCCTGAGCTGCTCATACCAGCAGAAAAGGTTCAAAGAAAGCGGAATGAAAAGAAGCCTGTGAAATCCTCCCAAGAGGTGGGGATTCAAAACCCGGAAGGTGGAGTTTGGAGTTCTGCTCCCGGGAACAAAGTGCACCAGAGGAGAATGTCCCCAAGACCCGGAAGGCGGGGCAAGGTGCCCGTGCCCTGTGGAGCCGAGGGGAATGCACAGGCGAGCAGTGTGGAGACCCGTGGGAAAGCTCGGGAGGAGAAAGAAGGAGCACCACGTTCAGGCTTCATATGCCTGCGATCCAGACAGGTGATGGTCCCTCCTACAGGGGACACTGTGGAGAGTCAGTCCAAGCACAGAGTGACTCGGAGTGCCAAGAGACCCGTGGAAGATGCAAACAAGGCAAGTGGTTTATTGTTTTGCTTTTCAACAAGCAGGGGACGTTTCCAGGTTCTCTTGCCTCGTGTTGCAGAAGAAATGAAACACACGGCGCATGGTAACGGGCCCCCAGGGGGGCAGCGGGGCACCGGGGAGCCTGAGCACACACTTGAGTCTATAGCTGCGCTCAGTGACGTCTGTTGGGGGTTCCCACTGCAGCAGCAGACTCGCGTTATGAAGACGCCGGTCAGGAACCACGGGGACGTGGGGACGTTACGCAGTCGGTGCTTCTGGCTGCTTGCCCCGGTGCCACCCGGGCCCAACGCCACAGGCAGAGGCCTGCAGCCTCCCGTCAGTTCGGCCGAGGTGACTGAGGCTACCGGTGGGCCATCGGGGTCTTCTGGGGGTCCCTTTGGAAAGCCAGGGTGAAGCCGAGCAGGGTGTGCCCCTGAGGCACCTCTGCTCTTAGAGTCCCAGGTCAGTCGGAAGTGCTGTGTCCTGTCGCCCTCCCGAGTCAGATGCCATCTAAGTTAAAGGACAGTAAGTGTCACTAATGTCATGTCAAATTCAGCAACCCGTGGACTACCCGTCTCTTGAGTAAGTCCACAAAGCCCAGTGACGTGAGGTCAGCATTCCTCTCAGGAGTGCTCGGCTCGGCCGGTTTAAAAGAAAAAGTGACAGATAGTTCCTGCCTGGGTGTGGGACACGCCTGCTTCCCAGGACGCAGGTAGTGACACTGGGACCCCCGTGGTGAACAGACTGCATGACATAGCCGAGTGGCGCACTGCCAACCACTGAGGCCTGGACAAGGTCCACCCACATCCTGGGTGGCTTTGAAGTCCCTGCCCCGCTAGATCATAGGGACCAGGACACAGCCATCAACGGGCCAGTGGAGACAGGGTGAGTGTCCACCTGTGTGCTCACCATTCCCTGCCATCTCTAACACGGCCCCCACCTGACATTCGGAGAGAGCACACAGCTCCGTCTAGCCTGAGAGCTGGCCCAGGCGCCACATGCGGGCCGCACTGTGACAAGGGGCTGCCTCCAGTCCCGTTGGTGTTCAGATGTTCCGGTCACTCACGGTCCCCTTAGGTTTTTTTAATTCTTGCCTTGTGATTTTCTGACCCCACCCCTGCCCACCCCCGTAAAAATTGCTGGTGGGAAGTGCTCGCTCCACCTCACAATGCGCTCTTCCTGACAACAGGCATGGGGACTGTGAGCTGGGGGCTCGGACACCTGGCCACTCACCCGTGAGCATGGCACGGACACCTGGGCTTTGGGGCACCACTCTGGAAAGGCATCACCTTTTGTTGCCTGTTAGAAATTAGGGTGAACCTCCTTCTCCTAAGTGTTCACATAGCAGGTGGCCTGGGTCACACCACCACAATGCTGAGCTGAGCGACTGTACCCTTCACACACATTTGGGGCAGGGGTCCTGGTTACAGGGCCCAGATGGTGTCATCCTGGAGTACATTCGATTTTACTTTTGCTGAGTGGTATTTTTCAACTAGAGCTCTGTGTATTTGTGTGGAAATTTTTTACATTATGTATTAACTTAAAGATAGGTCACAAATTTTTTATTAAAGGAACACATATTTAAGTTTATAAAGCCAAATAGTCAAAACAGTTTAAGGACCAAAAGTAATGTTCTCGGGCAGCCTCCCCAGGGAGGGTTTGGCAGATCAGAGTTGGCTACAAGAATCATTGTTTTAAATGACTGGAGTTGTATTTTTCTGCCCAAACAGGAGAATGACGTCGAGTGTGTCAAGAAAATGAGAACCAGGAGTCGTCGGGGACAGTGAAGACTCTTAGCTGAGACGTGTAAGAGGGAGAAAAAGTAGTACATTTATTTTCATGATAAGTCCTCGCACAATGTTTGCTTTGCGTTTAAAAGTGAATTCTGTAAATAATGTCTTTCAGGTGTTGAAGGGAAAAAAGCTTTGAAAAATGTCGGGCTCTGCAAGGTCAGTTCAGGCCCCGTGGAGGCTGTGAAGGAGACGTGGGCTGTGCTGAAATGACAGAAACGGGGCAGGTTTGGGCCATGCCTGGCCTTTGGCCCCGCCCCACGCAGCCCTGGAGCGGATTCTTGCAGCCTGCTGCCTGCCTGGCCCGTAGCACTTGCACTGTAAATGCTTCTGTGTTTGTCTCTGTCCCCATCAGAACCCCGAAGGCAGGCAGGGCCCCGCCCTCATGTCCCCACCCTGGGCAACGGGCCCTCGGGAACGCCGGAGCAGGCTAGTGACCAGGCTTGTGGGGATTTGAGATAACGCGCCTGCAGAGGTGGAAGCCTATGGCCCTTGCTTTGCGGCTATGGGGTCTCTGTACAGGACAGTCCCGTCCTCAGGGACTTCCATCTAAGGGGCTACAAGTGACTTGGAGGGTGGCTTGTGACCCGCCTTCAGGGTACAGGGGTCACTACAGTTGAGACCTCAAGGTGGCGCGCCTTTTTCACTGGGTGAGTGTTCGCCTGAACTCGGAGAGCTCTCCCTTGAGCGGGACCCCACCCACCGGCCAGGGCGCCGCTGGGTTCCAAGCTGCAGCTGACACCCTCTTGGCTTCTCTGTTTCAGTGCCCTTCGCCTTTCTGAGCATCCCCCGGCCCTGTCCCACCTGTGCTTTTCTTGGTGCCCCGCACCCATCACTTGCAGGGAGTGACACAGCTGCCCTAGCGCTGACCTTTCTCAGCACCCAGCACGAGGCCCCGCCCCAGAAGCCCATGCTCCCCCCGCCAGCCCGCACCCCTTAGCTGTGTTTTAAGCCCACACTTCTGTCTTGTCTCAGGCCTGGTGCAAATCTATTGGGTGTCTCCCTTTTATGTTCCACTGTGTCCTGTCCCTCTGTGTCCCCTCAGTCAGAAAATAGCACACCTGCCATCCAGTCACCCGTGCCCGTCTGCCCCCTTGCCAGGCTTCAGTGAGCACGGAGACTGAGGTGGCCATCCCCTATCTGCCCTCATCCCCTGTGTCTGGTGCACGGAGTAAGGCTCAGGTGAAAATAAACATTTGTGAAGGAGTTTGGGCGTGTCTGTCTTCATCTGTGGTTGCCCTGGTGCCTGGGCTGCATGTGAGGCCCCAGGGGAGGGGCAGGCTGAGGGAGGGCCGGGGCAGGGGGTACGTTGGGGTCGGTGACAGTCGAGCTGGGCCGAGAAGCAGAGTGACCTCATCAGAAAGGTGCTTGGCTTGAAGGTGAGTCACACATGTGTCGTGCAGGTGGGCCAAGTTCAGGGAAAGTAACCACGGGCTTCCTGAGACGGAGTCACGCAGACTCGGGCGTCATCGTGAAGCCGCACGCAGAAAATTCCATTCGCTGCTTGCCTGCAGAATGGAGAGTGCTTGTTGATGAAACCTTCAGGCTCAACAGTAGCCAAAAATCCCACTGGAGTGTGTGAGCACGCCTTTTCACCCTCATCAGCATGGTGTTTCCAGAGCACAGCCGGGTTTCTGGGTCTGGATTAGAACCCGTTTGAGGGCCACGGAGCCTTGGGAAAGAGCCCACAGGATGGGCGCGGCCTTCGCTTGGGCCACTTGGGAGAGAACGGGCAGCAACAATGAGTGCCCGTTGCTGCGGGGGTGGCTGGCCTCCCCACACCTCCGTCCCAGTGAGCGACTGGCAACTGCTTTTACTGTTCTGCGTTCAGATTTCCAGTGACCTGTCTGGCAGCTTCTGCTCTAGGGGCCAGCCCACTCCTGCCTTCCTGTGCAAGGCTCACCCCCTACACACTCACACACACGTATGCATGCACATACCTGCTTATACCCATGCGTGTATGCAATGCAGACCCTCCTGAGGCTGCTGCTCACTCATGTCAGTTGAGTTAGCTGGTCCCTGACTGATGCCCTTGAGGGCCCTCCTCCCCTCCCACCTCAGGGTGTGTCTGCCTCCATTTCTCCAGCTGGACTGAGCCCACCACCCCTAGAGCAGAAGGGACCACTTATCCAAAGGACAGGCAGACACGAGGAAAACCCACAGGAGCAAATGGCATTTCATTGTGGGCACTTTTTTTTGGAGAGGGGAATAAAAGGTTTTCAATCATTTTAGCAAACATATCAAAGCTCACAGAATGTATGACATGAGTGCAGCAGATAAAAGCATGTGTTTCGGTCCCTCAGTGGGTCTGGGATCCCCAAAAGGAAGCTGGTGTGGGCTCAGTCTGGCAGGATGTGCAGGTGAACCAGTGGAGTGAGCTAGGGGGGCCACAGCCATAGGCTGACGGGCTGTTAGGTTTTTTTTGGGGGGGAAGCAATGCCCAAGGACCTTCTGATTGTCCCTGGCTGTGCACTTGAGCAAGCTGTTTTCAGCCTTGCAGCTCTGAGACACCCCTGCTCCATCCAGGCGCAGATTCCTGCCTGAGAGGCAGGGTAGGGCTCTGTACTTCCTGCCTGCACACTCGAGCCTGAGACACCGGGCCCACCCACTCAGGGGGGCTGTTCCTACACCCTCTCTGAGCCAAACTAGAGAAGTCCTAAAATTAATAGTCACTATAAATTGGCGCTTACCTCCTAATAAATGTCTTGTCTAAAAGAACTTCAGGCACAGGAAAAATGAGATTTCCTCTAAGAAAGAGACACAGGCTAGAAGTGAAAGTAAAGATTTATCCTTGCATCTGAGTGGTAGACCTCGCCATTTGCATATACAAAGAATTCAGCAACATTCACTGGCATTATGATCAGAGCAAGATCACGTCATAAATGTAGTAAAAGCACGACAGTTGAAACTGAGAACATACATATGGAGATTGCACATAAACACGACTTAGGTAAGCAAAAGTGTCGGTAATCAGACATTAAAAAAAAACACATGGGGGTGTCTCCAAATGTTGAAATGGACGTGGGGCTCACTTTTAAAGGTTTTTAAAAACACGTAAAAACACCTCTTCAAACATGGGTGCCCATTCTTCACCAGCACGTGGAGAGTAAAGGGAGTCACACGGTGACCAGGAAAGCACGCAGATCAGAACGGCAGTCTTCCGATTGCTGTTTAACCTTGGATTACAGCTGCATGCAGCATGGACGGACGAGAGGGGGACTGAGGTCAGCGCGGCGCTGGCTTATGTACAGTGGACTTGGACCGAAAGGGACAAGAGCTCTGCGTGCAGGCTGCATGGGCGGGCCTCGGGCCGGTGCGCTCACCCAGACCGCGGGCAAGCCACAGCAGGGGCCACCAGGCTGCAGTTACAGGGCCTCCCTGACCGGGAAGGGACTGCCCCCACTTGGGGAGGGGGCCCATGTCCAAGGGACGGTGGCCTCTGTTTTCACTCTGGAACTGGAAGGGCCAAACTGGGCGCCAGGACACTTGCCGTGGACACCGGGGATGGCTCAAGGGGGCAGAGACCGCACCAGTGGGCACTTTCACGAGGGCGCCCCGAGGTCTTCGTCTCCACCCATGGGAGGCCAGGGAGACCAGGACGGGGTGTGGTGATTCTGATGAAGGCTGGTATATTTGGACCCAAATTCTTGCCCTTCGACTTTGACCATGACCCCTCAAATAAATGACTAGTGGCCTTCATCACAACCATCCAGTTCTGTTTCTAGGGCTGGTGCTGAGCAAAAGCTCTGCTGTCTCTCATCCCCTTCAGTCAAAGAGCCTCTGGGTTCCGGATTGTAACAGCGAAAACAAACGGGCAATGGGCGCGTCTCGCAAAGCTCCCTCGTTTCCCTCTCGGACCCAGGTGCGCTCACACCGCACGTGGAAGGCGGAAGGATCCCACTCAGCCATCCGCAAGTGCCGTTCCCAGGGCTGCGGCCCAAAGCTGTGCTTTTGTCTTTCCACCGGGGCGTCTGCTTGGGCCCTCCCTAGGGTGGGGCTCGGGGAGAGGCAGAAGCCAGAGATTGCTTGAGAGCCCGTCTCTAGAACCCAGCCTAGCCCGGAGTGCACGGCGCTCACGGGTAATGAGCACGGAAGAAACAGTGCAGTCCGTTTTCAGTGGAAATGTCAAATAAGGCCTTTGTATGTCTTTTCAAGAGCAAATGATGCACCAAAAATGCGCACGTGAAATGCTTTCAGTAGCTTAGTCCACGTGTCTTCTCTTTTACATTGTGCTGGTCTGCTGGGTATGACCAGCCAGAGAAAGGTCACTGCTACTAACTTAAGCGTTTCTGCATTCGCCCCTCCCCCACCCCATTTTCCACCCCACAAGCCGATCCTACCCGGCAGTCCGATCCAGCCAGTGTGCAAGGTCTCAGCAGTGTTTCCATCCAAAAATAAATTAGCCTTTAGATGAAGAATTCTCTGTCTTTAATTAAATATCGAGGAGCGGGACTTTTAAAAACTGTATAAATCTAGATTTGAAGATTTCTTTTCGTACAAACAGTCTTATCTTTTACAAGAGGTTTCAAAGTACCAAAATGCCTCTGGGAAAGTTGATGGCATCGTTGCCTGTGGTCCTGTGTTCTACCAAACGTGTGCTCCTTGCTTCTGTGGGTGTCAGACTCTGGGCTTTATTTGAACCTTTGGGATGGGAACTGATTGGAGGTCGACCGGGGACGCATCCCAAACGGTGCGGGCCCGCTGTGGCCAATGGGAGGGGAGTGAGAAATGCAGTTGGTTTGATTTTCAATAGGTTTCACCTGAGTCACACATACAGGCGGACAGACAGCAGGTGGCGCTGTGGGCGCGCGGCTACGGCGACTGCTTCAGCTGCACCCAAAGCCCTGGGCGAACAGGACCACTGGCGTCTCCTGTCACCTAGCCACGGGTGGCAGAGGAACAGCCTAGGATAAATGCATATTTAAGTCTCACTATGTCATCACAAACTACTCTTATGTGCTTTAGACCTGGATTCAGGTTGCAAAGTCTTCTTTGACCTTTCAAATGGAAAGGTAAACCTTCTATCTTCCAGAACTGTTTGCCATTGAAACAAAAGCTGCTGCCCAGGGCTGTGGGAACCAGTGTTAAGAAAGTGAATTTCCAGCTGATTTCTGAGTCCCCAGCTGTTTTCTCATGGATGTTGTGTTTAATATTCTGCATAAGCACACTTGACATAGTAAGATCTATAATACTTAGAGGTCCTGAGTGTGAGAAATTAAATGATATGAATCTAATGAGAAATTAAAATATTTACTGACATTAACAGAAATATATATTTTATGGGATATTATTTGACCTTAATACATTATTCCAGTTTTTAAAGGGGGGTATTTAAGATGAAATACCTTTATAAGCAGGTGGTCTTAAAGCATAACAAAATATATACAAAGAAATTAGAAAGGATATTAATATCAACTACGAAATAAATTAACACGATTTTTACAAAATATACTGACCATTAAATTAAAAAATACTTTAAGGCAGGAATTTTCATTTAAAATTAGCATAATCAGAAAATATATCAATAAAATCTTGTACCACTTTATAGCAGAATTCATACTGTTCCTGAAAAAGAAAAACAAGAGTACATTAAAATGATATTTTTAAATGATCTGAATAATTTAATTAGGGGAAACATTGGAAAGGAAGTCTGGCTATTTATTAAAATACTGTACACCCTTATGCATATCAGCTTCTGCTACATAATTTAGTTTGCAGGCACATGAGAATTTCCAAATCAATGTTTTCTCACACAGATAATGTCGACGGTTAGTTTCAACTTAGCGCATCTTTCCGGAAACATCCTTAGATCCCCGAGGTCCTTACCAAGGTTTGCACCATATGCGGCCTCTGAAGTCGTAAGCTCTTCACCGCTTGGAACACGTCTAGCAGGCCCTCCGCCTTCACGCGCTCCAGGATGTTGCTGAGTGCAATGAAGGTACCCGTTCGCCCGGCGCCAGCACTGTGGGGAGAAAGTGCTTAACGGAGGTGACGCGCCCGCTGGTGGGGGTGACGACGGGACAGCGCCAACCCTACCCATCAGCACGGAGGCTCGTCGGGAAGAGGATGAGAACGTGGGCTGCTAAGGATCGTCTACACGTAGCTTAGCTTTTCACCGGGTGGCAGCGTCACACAACTCATAAAACGCCGCCCAAGGGCAGTGGACAGAGGTCTAGTGAGCAGGGTCCCGCCCAGCCGCAGCGTGGGAGCTGCTGTAACCACGCCCCATCCTCCTGGGGGAAGATCGTGGTCTCAGAATTGGGCCCCGGGCTGGCACCGCGCGCGGGGCGCTTGTTAGAAATGCAAATCCTCCCTGTTCAGGCCCAAGGAGAGGTAAGGCGGGTTGACTCCAAGGCTCCTGCTCCTGCAGGAGCCTGTCCCCGCGTCTGCCCTGAGGACTCTTCGCCTTTGTACCTCTGGTGCCCGACTCATTCTAAACTCGGTGCGGTTTTTGGGAGGCAGAACCAAACCCGAAGGGACTCATTTTTAGTTGATTCCAGGTGACTTTTACAAAGGTGCCTGGTACCGAAAACGGAGCCTTGGGCGCCACCTGCTGGCCAGGCCAGAAGTGCGCCCAGGCGGGTCTCAGGTGCAGATGTCAGGGCACCAGCTCCTTCTCCAGCACCCCAGGGAAAGGACGCAGAGCAGAGCCTCACCACCAACCAGAACTGCCTTTCACAACGGAGACACGTGCCTTGAAGCTCAGGAGTGGGTCTCTCTGAGCTGTGCTTGGAGACTTTTTTTTTGACGGCTTAAAAGGAAATATGTGTTTGAATCATTTCCTAGCTCCTCCCACTAATGCATTCTGCATTTATGATAAGAGGGCATGTATGTAAAGTTAAGTGCACCTGCATGCAAGAGAAGGTGAAAATACAGTCTAGGGAAATACCGTCGTTGGCCACCATGAACTGGGTATGGTCTGCGCGGGCGCCAGCAGGGGGCGCTCACCCGCAGTGCGCCGGGACGGGGGTCTCACCTGCAGTGCACGGTGATGGGGTGGTTGCCCGTCTGCTGCTGCTGCTTCTGCACCGCTGCAATGAGGTCAATCATGCCTTTGCCCTCCGCTGGGATCCCAATCTCAGGCCAGCCGTGGAAGTGGAACTGGCGAACCATGCGGGTCTGCTCCTCCTGGCGGGCCAGGGGCTGTGGGAGGAAAAGGCAACTCAGTGGTGCTGGGTCACCTGCCCCTCTCTGCCCTGTCATGGAGGCTCAAGACAACACTTAGAGCTCTGCGGGGCCTTTGGCACCACCTGGCCACCCAAGGGTCCTGGCCAGGCTGTTGTAGACTGCGGTCCCTCAAAGGAGGGGCTGGCAGGGTTCCTGAGTGGAGAGCAGTGTGCCAGTCTAGCTCCTGGGTCATTCTGTGACTGGTGTGGAGGGAACCAGTCTTTGGACGAGCCGGGGCTCTGCTGTGCTGGCCTGAGCTCAGCCCCACGTCCCATAGACTCCCTTACCACTGACCCCTGCCCCCAATTTCCATTCCAGGAGCAGAGCCCAGGACCCAGTGGGGCCGGGATGGCCAGGGGCTCTGGAAAGGCACCTGCCAGAGAACACTGGCGAGGCCTCCGTGGCTTCATCTGTCCCCTTCATTCCTCCTGGCCCCGGTCACTGTCATTTCTCCCAAGTGGGGAATGGGGTGCCTCTTGGAGTCAGCCACCATGCCCTCTCCCACATCCTTGTCCCTCAGTGAGGAGGCAGGGGACCATGGAGGTGTGAATTTTATAGGTGATCGGCCCCTCGTCACCACCCTGAACTCTGACACCGATGAGGGGCTACGGAAAGGGCTGGAGGGGCAGAGGTGAGCAGGGCCCGAGGGGAGGCTGCGACGCGCTCCGCCCACAGTTCCAGTCACTACGGCAGCAATACCTGGCGGCAGGTGACCAGGAAGTCGCGCACGCTGATGGCCTCAGAGAGGGTATCACTCTTTATTTCGATCGTTATGTCTCCGTGAGTCACCGAGCCCTCCGTTGGCCAATACTGGTAGCACTTATCCTTGGGGGGTAAGAGAAGAGTTTAAGTCTCAAGATGAACACTTTCCTGCCAGCAGCCTTAACTGCATGATGCGGAATGGCTCTCGAGCCTTTTAACGTATTTCTTCTGAACAAGAAGAGGACGCGATATGGGTACGAATGCCCATGAAGGCAGAGACGTGTGTGTTTGGAACTTCCACACGGGACAGAGGGAGCTGGCAGAGAGGAGAGATTATTCCATACAGAGAGCTTGGAAACCTGCTTCTCCGTGACACTGCGCCCCTGCACAGGCTGATGGGAATGCCAGTGCTCCTGGAGCCGGGCAGTGGACAACCTGCCTGACCCTGGGGGGCCGCCTGGACCCAGAACAGAAACGAACCCGGACAGGTTAAGACTTCCAGTTGCAAGCAAAACTGTGAAAGCCTTGGAGCAGAAAGTATCTTCTCACTTGGGGAACAGATGGATTTGACAGCTAGGACCCCAAAGGAGCTAAGCACGCGTGACGCAGCAGTCTGCCACGTCAGATGATGACAGAATTCGCGGCCCTTCCTCAGCAGACTCGAGAGACTGAACGGCAGGCGGCTCGCAGCCAGGCGCCTACCACTGGGGTGGGCGGGGTCTCAGGCACGCACACCACCCCGGGCCGGGCCGGGCATCCCCTGACCTGCTCTCTCTCCTGGACCTCTGTCAGCATCACGACCGTGTGGCACTTCCACTCCCAGACCATCCTCCAGAAGTCCTCTACCGTGTGTGCCAGGGGCCCCTGGGTGGCGATGAAATAGTCCTTCTGCCGGTAGCCCTGCAAGTGGGGGCGGAGGTCATGGGCCAGCTCCAGGCTCCCCCGGCCCGGCCAACGCCCCAGTGGGCCTTGCCTGCGGGCACTCACGAGGGGGGCCTGTCGGGATGCCCACTTCCTCTGAAAACTGACCCCTCACCCTTAAAGTCAGCGTCATGGTTGTGCCAAGAACCCTGGGGGCGGATTTGGAGGAAGTGGTTGAAATCCCAGTTCCTCCACCCAGCCCGGAGACCTTTGGCACACTCACTCGCTCATCTGCATACAGAAACCCTAATGCAGACAAGCCCGTAGCCTTCTCTCCACTCATCGTATTGTCAGAAACTGAGGGGGAGAGACAGCAAGAAACAGAGCGGAAGCACTGATACATACATAACCAGTGCTAACAGATGTAAAAGAAAAATCGCTACATATTAAAGGTGGAATGAAAAATAGTGAATTGCTTGCTGCTGTGTCTCTCTCCTCTATTTCCAAAGTCCTTATTCATTTTCTTAGAGCAGGTAATTCTAATGGAACAGCTGGGGTCTCTGCAGGCAGGCCCAGCCTTTCTGACTGTGACGCGAGCAGACCGAGGGTCTGGGAGGAGGGCCCCACCCCTGCCCCGCGAGCCAGGGCCACAGCACTCACATCGATGAAGGAGGCATTGATGTAGTCCGTGTGCTCCTGGCCCCGCTTCATGGACAGGATCACTCGGTTGAAGTCATCTGCAAGGCAGTGTGCCCCTTTAGTTAGTGACACACCGCCGTCCTGCCCTGCAAACTTGAACTCGTGGCCACAAGCTTTTGAGATATGGTACCCACTGATAAAACCGCTTCGCGAGGTCAACTCCTCGGAAGGTTGACCTGGTGAAACGGGAATTAAAGCTGCACAGGGAGGCTGCGCTCGGCCAGGAAGG
The DNA here is from genome assembly GCA_004024845.1 of Tonatia bakeri. NCBI lineage: Eukaryota > Metazoa > Chordata > Mammalia > Chiroptera > Phyllostomidae > Tonatia > Tonatia bakeri. The sequence goes on from PVIA01004973.1 coordinate 14,662, forward strand.
CCCTCAAAATGATCCAGGACCAGCTGTCATTTGTCAGGAGTGGACGTGATTCCCACCAAAAGCAGAGCGTTAGGGATGCTGTGTTTAAGGGGAAAGAGGGAAGTGGCCAGGGAGGCCACCCAGAGTAGCTGGCCGGGGACTTCACGGCTGTGACTCCAGAGTCCAAGGCAGGGACATCTTCGCATAGAAGATGTCTTCATGGGCTTTCTGCGCACAGTGTGGCCTCCAGAGCAAGTCTGGGTACGGCCTTGCTGGCGTCATGGGCTAGGGGTCCTTGGGGTGGGGCGTCTGCAAGGAGGCACCCCCACTTCTCCAGGTGGGCTCCTCTGACCACTGTGGCCCAGCCCTTGGCCCTCCTTCACCCAAGGGTGGGCCGGCATCCCGGCTCCAGCCCCGCCCAGGCCTGGCCCACCCCAAGGCCTTTTCCTGGAAGGTCCCAGCTGCAAGGCCTGGGTGTGGATAGCTGCTCTCCATAGAGGGGGTGCCAGCCTTCCACCCAGGCTAGGGGGAGGACTCGATGAAATGCTGAAGCAACTCCCAGCTCCCAGGAAGTCCCCTCCCACTGCTGAGCGTGTCACAAGCCGCCTGCTTGACACACAACTGCCAGGGTCACTCGCTGCTTCACTGGGGGTGTCCTGTCAGCAGCACTTGACGGAGCCTCCAGGAGCTCTTTGGCCCCGGGGTGCCCAGCCCTTGGCCCCGGCTTACAGAGGTGGGAGGCGGGCGAGCGACCACCCAGGGATGGAAGTGGCGGGGGAATGCCCTGCCTGCCCTGCCGGGCACTGAACCCCAAGCCCTGGGCCGCCTTACATGGGATGATCTGGATGACTCTGGCCTTCTTCATGTTCGCCGGCAGGTTGCCCGTCCGCATGTTCTCCTTCATGATCCTCACATTCGTCAGTTTCTGCGGCCAGAGGAGGACACGGCCTCGCGGTTGAAATGCTGACGCTCCAGCTTCCCAATGCCGGGCACCCGTGTCTTCCCCAGACTTCTCCTGGGTGCACGGCCCCGCCCCTGCCAGGCCCAGGGTGCTGCCGAGCTCCCAGGGCCCGTGCCCGCCCTCCGCAGCAAGTCGTGGAGGGCTTCTCTGGGGTCCGTCAGCAGGGTGGCGTAGGAGGGGCTCCTGGGGAGTCGGGGACACTCACCCGGAACTCCTCCTCCAGCCCGACCTTGTTGAAGCGGCTGGCGGTGCCCTGCAGCGTCTGCAGGTGCTTCTCCAGGGAGGACACGTCCAGCTCGGTGTCCCCGTAGAGGTAGTGCTCCAGTAAGGCTTGGTAGATGAACGTGTACTGTGTCTGCAGAGACACAGCAGGTGGCCCTGGTGTGCGCCCCACAGCCCCGGCCACGAGGGGCTCTCAGCTCTGCGGGCGGGCAGGCGGGGGTTAGGGGCAAAAGTGACACTGATGGCCACTGACAGTGACCGCTGAGGCCTTGCATAAAGACCACATGGCAGCCGCGTGACTGAGGATGGCCTCGGCCAGGCACCGTGCCCCATGCAGCACTGGGGGACAGCCGACGCCGGGCTGCAGAGGCCTCCGGCGGCTTTGAGAGGCCCAGGCCAGGGCCAGGGGCTGGGCCAGGGCCAGGGGACTCACATCCGTCTGCACCATCTGCGGGCGCTGGTTGCGGATCCTCGCCACGAACTCGAAGACGTCCACCTTCTGCTCCGCGTGCATCATGTCCATCATCGCGTCGATGACGATGAAGGTGCCCGTGCGGCCCACGCCCGCGCTTCGGGGACAGATAAAGAGGCCCCATGTCAGCCACCCCCGTCCCACCCCCCGGAGCAAATGACAAGGCCTGGGAAGGTGCCTGCGCGTCCGGATGGAGGGAGGGGCACGCCTGCCCTTGATGGGGAGGCTGACAACTCATCACTGAGCTGGCGGCCTTGCTTGGGTTACTGAAGAGCAAGTCTATGGTGCGGCCACCAGAGGGCGCCACAATCTTAGCAAAAATGATACAGAAACTCAGAAGTTTAAAGATCCTTAGAGACAGCTGCAGTGGTGAGCCTGGCATACGGATAATTTTTCCTCTACGATCAAGTCTTCTCTGCTCATTATGACTTGTGTAATCAGCTTTTTTTAAAAAAAAGCTGTCACAACAAAGATGGCTTTTCCAGCTTCTTCATATGAGGCCCCGCCGGCCGGCCAGGTCACGCCAATGGGAGTGCCCGCCCCTCTCAGGCGTCCTAGCAGGGACTTTAGCTCAGGGTGCCCGGTGGGTGATTTCCTTTGGGAAGCTGCCCTCACTCGACTCCAGGTTCAGGTTTGCTTCCCTCCCAACACCTTGCTGCCGGCTCCATGGACTTTCCCATCTCAGCCGATCTCAGACGGTGCAGCACGCACTCCCTGTAGGAATAACCCTTGATGCTACACGGATACAGCTGTCGTGGCTGAACCAGGCTCCCCTCCAGTCCCTGCGGACTGGTCCATGGCTTTGAACATAGGAAAGTGATCTTTTTTTTTAAATCCTGACCAGACTGGGGGTAGCGTGCACCTGGACGGGGGACTGAACCCGCAGCCTAGGGGTGTGCCCTGACTGAGAATCAAACCTGCAACCTTTTGGGGCAGGGTGGCAACACTCCAGCCAATTGAGCCACACTGGCCAGGGCAGGAAAGTGATCTTTTAACAAAAGGCTCACAACATCATGAACGAACTCCCCCAGTGTCCTCTGGGTGGGGAGGATGGTGCCCCTCTCTCCAGCTAGTCCCCAATACAATGCTGGGACAGTGAAGACGCCCTCAGATGGGGCCCCCCACCCCATGCAGAGAGCAGAGCAGAGCAGACAAGAGAGGCCCTCGGAGAATCTTATTTTACAAAGTAAGAGAAACCCTGCAGGTGCAGAGCCAGGGGAAGACATTGCCCCCCCAACAGGTATGTGAAGGGGGGTGGGCAAGCACCCACCAGAATGTTGAGAGGGCCACTCAGTGCTTACAGACTATTGGTGGTCTGGGGCTCATGGGGGAGGTACGAGGCGATGCTGGGTGGGGGGAAGGGGACCGCACTGGCACTCCAGGGACAAGTCCCAGGCCAGGAAGCCTTTCCTGGGGACCTTCCGGAAGTGCTTCTGTGCTACTGAAGGAGTGACCCCAGCAGGAGATGCCGCTCAGTTGATGCAGGGCCTAGGCCCATCCCAGGCCCTCCCAGGCCCCCCCAGGCCCCTCCCCGGCTGTCCTTCCCATTCCCGACCCCAGGACCAGGAGACCAAGAGCAGACTCAGGTCCCAGCACGCCGGCTGGCTCTCCTGGCTGCGGTTTGCTCCCTGGACCCCCGAGAACCTCCTGTGTTCCTCCTGCAAGCCTTGGGAGGCTCCTTGGGAAGTGTGGTCTCCATCCCTGCTCCTGGAGTGACTTGGGGGACCCTGGGGGCCAAGAAGGGGAGGCCAGCTGCCAGTCCCCTTCCCACCATCAACATGGACCCCTGGGCTCATGTCTGTTTTAGATGCTGGGGCCCTCCTCACGTGCCTCTGAAGCAAGGGCGTTGCTCCCATGGAACGTGCAGGCTGTGGGTTCTCTGGGCTGTGCCCAGTGTCTGGGGGTTGCTCCTCCCCCACCCCCGCCCCTCTGCCCACACCGGTTGGCGCACCAGGAGCCGAGTCCTCCCACGTGGCCAGCCCAAGGCCCCGACGTACCTGCAGTGGACCACAATGGGCCCGGCGTGCGAGGAGTTGAGCATCCTCACTTTCTTCAGGAACTTGAGCATCCCAATGGGGGTGAAAGGCACCCCGAAGTCGGGCCAGCTGGTGAAGTGCAGCTGGCACACGAGCCGCGGGGCTTTGCAGCCTTCGGGCAGCTGCTGCGGGGAGGACACGGAGATGGTGGGGCACAGGCATCCCCGCCGTGACCCTTGCCCCATCGTGGCAGCCGTGGGCCCGCGGGCAGGGAGGGCCCCGTCCGTGGGGACAGGGCGCCCCAAGCAGGGAAGCCAGACGCCTGCGGCCAGCTCTGGGCACCTGCTGTGGCTGCGCACAAGGGCAGGGGTACAGAGCCTGCCGGCGCCAGGCCCAGGAGCAGGCCAGGCAGGCCCCGGGCAGCCAGCTGCATCCCCAAAGCCCGCCCAGGCCTCAGGGGCCCCATGGGGAAGCGGGGTGTCCACCTTCTCTACCTGGGGTCCTGTCATTACCTACAGCACCCCTTCCACACCCGTGTCTGAATTGGGGAGAAAAGAGGACACTGTTGGCCCACTTGCAGGAGACGCCCCGGACCCCCCTCAGAGCCACTTGGAGGTTGTCCCCAGAGCCCATGAGCATGCCCCAGACAACAGTGGATCTGGGGGTGTTGCATGTGTGCACACATGTGCAAGTGTCTCACGTGTGTGCACACACCTGTTTTATCTGTGTGCTGTGTGCACACATGTGTGTTCTGTGTGTGTCCGTGCACATGCTCACGTGGGTTCACGTGGTCTGTGTCTCATGTGCATGCGTGCGTGCATGCGAGTGCCCGGGAGGCAGACACACAGCGCACAACAAGAGTGGCGGGGCCCCTCTCCCCCTCTGATGCTGTGGCCTCCAGAAACCTCAGATTCCTACTTCACAGGTTGATGACACCAGCCATCCACCTTTCCTTCCCGGTAACCTGACCTCCCACTTTTGCCATTTTTCAGTACGAAGCCTCTACTTTATCTACCTGGCGCACACACAGGCAGCTCTGCTGAACGCCGCCTTACACTCCTCTGGGGGCTAACTTGCAGGAAAGAATGAGGAAGTGTCAGATGTAATTTTGAAACTGTTAAAAAAATCCCGCCTCGTGATTCCAGTATGTGAAGTGGCACTGTTACCGGGGGACCCCGCCCTGGCCCCCTGACTGCCCTGCTTCCCCACCCAGAACGTCCCCAGGGCGCAGCGCTCCACATTAGGAATCACGCCCCGGGTTCACTCTGGACTCGCGTCCGTGGGGCACACCCAGTGCTCACCGACTGGACGCAAAACTTGCGGATGGTGTAGTCCACCAGCGCCGTGCAGTCCTCCACACGCACCCGGATGTGTCCGTAGGTCCAGCAGCCCTGGTCTGGCCAGTACTGGCAGCACTTCTCCTGCGGGGGGGCAACCGGACAGAACGGGGGCTGGTGGACGCCTCTCATCGCCCCATCACCGTTGCCCCATCGCCATCCCCCACCATCACCCCCTGTCCCTGTGGGAGGGCCTCGCACACACCAGGGTCCTACCAAACAGCGCTCGGGGCTCGGGGAGACCTCAGGCAAGTGTCTGCTGGTCAGCAGGGAAACCGAGGCCACACAGAGCTGTGTGTCCCCAAACACTTCCCTGTGGGTCTGGCAGGTGGCCCTGTCCAGCTCAGCTCCTATGTTCAGACCTGAGGGGTACCACACTGCTCGGCCGTCAAGGGCAATGAAGCCCCTCATTTCTCCAGCGAGAACAGAGCTGGTGTGGGCACAGCAGGCCTGGCATGCGGCTGCAGAGAGCACACTTCCTGTCCCTTCCCGCCCTCCTAGCCGCAAAGGGCACCCCACCAGCTCCCAGGGTGCAGGCCCGGCACCCCAGCACCTAACCGAAAATGGCCAGCCCTCCTGAGCATGGGGACCCATGAAGGCAGAGGTTCTGCTCAACACCCATCTCTGGGAGCCAGCAGCTTCCTAACCCTCAGACCGTTTACCCTGGAAACGGCCCACGGGGGTACAGCTGAGGGGTCAGTCACTAGGAGTAATAATCCTACAACCCAGAAGGTGTCTTAGTGTTTACTGGAGCCCAGAACTTGTGGGGTGACACCCACAGGACAACATCCCCTCCCTATGCCCTAAGCCTGGGCCCAGGGTGTCTCTGAAGTGGTCCCTGGAGACGCAAACCCCCAAAGACTCTCGGCCTCCTGGGGCCGCCCCGGGCCTTCCCTCCGGCCCAGGCTGTGTGCCCCAGCCCCCACCCCGGGCTCAGTGTACGATGTGTACGTGCCCTGGGCCTCCCGCCCCCACAGGGGACACCAGCCCACCCTGCCCACCAGGCCACGAGATGACAGCGCAGACGTGTTTCACAACGCCCAGCCAGGACGTGGAAGCCAGGGCGACCACAGCAGAAGTGTGAGCAGTGGAGAAAAAGGGAACTCTATTGAGAAATGATTAAATGTGAAACAGTGGACGGGGGGGTGCTGGAGCAGGCCCGCTCTGAGTCACAGGAGTGGAAAAATCCAGCGGGAGGCTTCCGCATGACATCACACAGAAAACATCAGGCGACAGCTGCCGCGTGGGGCCGGGGGAGGCAGGGACGGGCTCCAGCCGGGGCCCAGTAGGTTCCACACAGGCTGACAAGCCTCCCCCCACCCCCCGCCCCAGCCAGGCCACTCGTGGGGGCCCTGCCACAGCATCCGCCCCGAACGTGGGCATCCTCCAGCCACCTGTCCCCGGGAATCCCCAGCCTCCTCTGGGGAGAGAGGATGGCCTGGGCAGGACCCTCCCCGGCTCTGTCCCAACTTCTTCAGCAGCAAAGCACAAGACCCACCATCCCCACCGGAAACAAATGCGGTTGGAGGCTATTTCCTGTGAGGCCGTGACAATGGCTCTGGGGCTACCTTAGTGCCTCTCGGCTGCCCCACCCAGGCGCCTGGCCACTGGGCTGAGGGTCCCCGGGACAGTTACTGCTGTCTCAGAGGGCTGCCCTTTCCTGAGCCTCAGCCAAGCAGCCTGGGCTGGGGACAGGCCAGCTCGCCCCCTGCCAGGAAGTGACAGAAGCGAGATCGGCCCCTCTGGGGCCTCGTGCCCAGCCCCATGTCTCCTACCAAGCTGGGCCTTCCTCTCAGCCTGCTCCCACCTGGCCTTCAGGCAAGAATGTTCTAGAACCATCTCCCCACCTCTCACAAGTCTCCCTGCAGCTCCCAGTTCTGCCTTCTTTCTGCAGCATGAGCTCACTTCACAAAAGACAGTCCCCAGGGGCCCCCTGCTCCCCCCGCCTCAGCCAGCCCCTCAAGCCCCTGGCCCGGCTCTCTGCTACATTTCTAGCCATCGGACCTGGCGTGGGCACCCAAGCAGGGGTCCCAGAAGGATGCCCACCCCCTGCCCCTCATGTTTCTCCTGGGCTGGATTTGGTAAGATTCCTCCCAGGCTTCAGGGCCCAGTGCCAGCACCACCCAGAAGTGGGCACTCTGGCCACGCCCCTGGGGCTGTGGCCTCTGCCTCCCCTCCTCTGGGCTGCAGGAACCTGATAATGCTGGCTGGCTCTACAGGGCCTGCGTCCCTTTGCCTGAAGTGAAGGCTCCGCCAGGCTGGCTTGGCCCTCCGGGTGCAGCGCCATGGCCCTTGTCTCGTTCCATTACTGTTCATACCACCTCCTGACGGTCTGCGTTTGCTTGCTTTCTGTTTGGTGCCGGCCCCTCCCGGTGGGCTGTCAACTGCAGGAGGCAGGTGGCCCGCTGGCCGGCTGCTTACACCACTGGCCCCGACCGGGCCAGGGCCGGCCTAGGGGGCACAGGCAAGGCTCACCCGTGCAGGAGAGGAACCTGTGTCCCTTGCTTCTTTTAGGAGGTTTCAAGTTCTCACAACGCATGTTACTTTTTCAGTTAGAAATAGTGATAAGTCGGCATTTGTTCAATGTATCTTCGTTTTCATCTACGCTTGTCCGGTCTAGGTGATAGGCAGGAAGTCACCCTTATTTATAGTCCGAAGCCCTGCATGTCACACAGTCAACATACTAAACCTCAGACGTGCTGAGGCCCAGCCCGCTGGGCGAGACCCTGCGCTGGAAAAGAACCCGTCGGCCTTCACCTGGTCGTCTGCGACAGCGAGCTCTTCTACGGGCGAAACTGGGGCCGCGTCCCAACCCCGCCTCTCGTCTTTTCGCGTCTGGACAACACACCGCTGGAATGTCAGTCATCTCCCCCTTCTCCAGGCCCCCCAGGGCACCCTCTCCCACCAGGGCACGAGACCAGGGACCCCTTGTTGTCACCTTGTCCCCCGAACACCTCTCTGAGTGCTGCCACGTTAACCGCCAGTGTGACTGCGCCCGCCAGCGTGCGAAGGTGTTTCCCTGTCGTGCTTTCCACCCTGTCCCAGAGCCCCCCACCCTGCTCGGCTGCCTGCCGCCTCCCTGACCACCACCAGCGGGCTTTGTGTCTCCTCCCTCGGTTCTAAACTGAGCTGCCAAACCACTGCTCGGGAGCGTTTCCTCAGCTCATTGAGGTCTCGCCTCCCAGCAACGCGGCTGGTTTGGCTCAAACTCACAAACACACTCTGCGGGGCCGGACGTTTCTTGTGTGGACAGCTACTTGGAACACAGAATTACTTCAAGATAAAAACACTCTTGAGCCAGGGGTGGGTTTTTTCCCTTCTGCAGTGATAAGAAGGCAGAGAAATGGAAGAGGAAGTGGCGACGCCCCTCCGCGCGCACCGCGCACACACGCCCATGCCTGCCATGAGACAGTAACACAAGGCTCCAGGGGCCTTGCTCTCCATAGCAGCAACAAGAAATCACCCCCGGTCCCGGCCCACCTCTTTCCTCTCTTTCAGGTTCGTCAGCATGACGATGGTCGAAGCCTTCTGCTCCCAGATCATCCGCCAGAAGTCATTCACTGTCTCCTGCTTCGGGCCTGTGAGTGCAGGAGGGCCTCGGCGTCAGGCACAGAGAGGAGACGCGCAGGTCCCAGCCCCCGGCACCCTGGCCTTCTGGCCTGGACGGCGGTTCCCCCCCACCCCCCAGCTCTGAGGCACACAAGGGCCGGTGGGGCCTGTTCACACCCTACAGAATTCCAGGGCCGGTGGGCTGGGAGGGACACACCGGTCACCCCACGCTCCCCACCACCCCCAGTCAGGTGAATTCACAGGCAGCAAGGGGCACTAAATGAGAGGGGGGTCAGCAGCTGCGTGTCTGAGTGGCTGGTGGCCACTCCGTGTTGGTGGGTCTCAGAGCGTGAGCCTCCACTGAGAAGCTGACCCAGAGTGCGTGGGTGTGCATGTGAGTGTGAATGCATGTGAGTATGCGAGCGTGAGCTGAGACAGTAACACAAAGGAGCTTACCTTGAGCTGCTATGAATTTATTCTTCTCTTTGTAACCCTGGAAAAATAAAATCGGGTTTATAGTTTTCCAAAATTCTCTCTGCTGAGAAAGACTCTTTCACCGCTGTGAGGGAAGCAATACATATTCGTGATGAAACAGCTGAAAAACTCACACCAAAAAGTTAGGGCAGCATTCACCAGGAATTTCAGAAACAACAGAAGCTGTTTCTGTGTCTCTCTAGCCTCTTCCTCTGGGGACGCCTTCTGAGACACCCCACGGGCAGACACACAAGGTGCACACATTTGTAATTGGTTTATATGCACAACTTCTCCTATATTGTACTGCTGCACTAATTTAACAATTCATGTGAAGGATCTTTCGGGGGCCAGTTAAAATGGATTCGTCCTGATCCACTGTGTGTGGTTCTCCCACACTTTGTTTACCTGGTCCCTCCTCCCCTACGTTGTCAGTGATACAAACAAAGCTGTAGCGAACATTCTGGAGGCTTATGTTTCTAGAAAGGAACCCCAGGACACAGACACTAACGGGAAGGGTGTGGATGCCGCTGTGCCGGCTGCGCTGTGGTCACACTGCCCGGCCAGGTGCGGCTGTGCCGGTTCCAACAGTTCCCATTCCCAGAGCCAGACGCCTGAGTGTCCACGGGTCACGATCCACACTCAGCCCCCAAACGGTGCAGGTGTGCTTGTCACTCTAGGCCGGGGACAGGGCGACAGGGACTTACATCTATGTAGGAGGCGTTAATGTAGTCTGAACCGGGCACTCCGTCCACTTGGCTCAAAACCACCCTGGTGTGGTCATCTGTTTGGAAAGAGCAACACAGCATCAGGACAAGTGGGTTGTCACAGGTGCCACACACACTTCCTCCTGCAGTGCTGAACTCCACAGAGGGTGGAGCTGAGGCTCCCCTGGCGGGGCCGGAGGGACACCGACAGAGGCAAGAAGCTCAGCATCCGGTGAGGGCTGCCCCCCGTCACCCGAACACCTGCCAGCACAGTGGCGGCCGACTTCTGTGAGCCCTAGCGGGGTCCCAGGGCAGGTGTGCTCAGGGGAGCCCCTGGGCCACTCTTCTGGTCTCTCCGGGGGTGGGGGAGGTCTGCCGGACACTCGGACACCCGGGGTCTGGGGTTTGGGGCTGCAGCCCCCAGCCCTCATCCCTCGGGTCCACCTCAGAGGGGGAGGTACACAGGACACGCAGACTCCTGGCCTGGGTGGGCCACCTGCCTGGGAGATGCCGGCCTGGGGGCACTCAGCCACCCAGAGCAGGAGGTGCTGTGCGGGAGTGTGCAGGGTGTGTGCACCGTGAGTGAGAGTGTGTAGTGTGTGTATGGACGCACACGTGGGGAGGCTCCCCCCAGCCCCGTTATGGCACCCATGGGTCTTTGTCTGTCCACCTCCAGGGGCCTTGCTCTCCACAAGAAACATCACGCACGCTGCAGCTGCATCAGCGCCGAGTGCGGACGGAGTGCGTCACCCAGCCGGGCTGCCCGATGACCACGTGTGTTTCCTGACTCGGGGAGAAATCAAACATTTCACGGGGCCTCTGACAGCACTGCGTCCTGGCCCGGGGCTGGGCGCCATGAGGCGGCTGGCATCTCCAGGAGTGGGCACCCCGAGGTGCCCAGACTGGCCGGGCCAAGGGGAGCTGCCTAGGGTGGGAGGGGTCACCACTGCACCGTCTTGGGCTGGGCACACAGTGGGTGCTTTGTGTGCACCTGCAGCATTGATCGGTAATTCTGCATCTCCGTCCCTGCTCGGTCCCCTCCTCGTGGGCACGGGACTGAAGTCACCGAGGGGTGCACATGTGACGGGGGGGGGTCTGGGCATTGTGTCATTGGACCAGCCCCGTCCTGCCACTCACAGAGGACAAGCCAATGCAGTCCTCCAGGACAGTGACGGCCCACACAGGGTGGTCAGGGGGTCAAACCCCAAACCACCAGCCTACGTGGATCGGACCATACTCAGCCCCGTGCCCAGGGGCTGACCACCCTGAGGCAGAACGTGGGCTCAGAGCCGGTTAAAATTAGAAGAATTGCACTTTGAGGACAGCTATAGAAAGCAGAAGGGAAAAAATAGACTTCTGATTAGGTCTAGACTCTCACAGTTTCCAAGAGCTTCCTGCCTTTTTATTCTAAAAAGTCACACTTCACTTTCAAAGCATTATTTCCTAAATCTACCAGCTGTGGGCGTTTTCCCTGAAAATAGGATACTCTCGCCTCTCCGCAGCCCTGTCCCAGGACACATCCAGCCTCGGAGTCTTGACTTCTGTCCTCGGAACTCGGGACAGTGGGCACATTCCTGGCTGGGCTCCCCACCCCCAGGGGGGTGGGCAGCTTGTGAATCTGGCAAATCTGTGGCCAGTCTGAGTTTGGGGGAGACTGGGGGAGGCCAGGAAGGTGCCCGGGGAGGTGGGAGTTGGGCTCCTCTTCCTGCCTGTGGACCGTAAACCCACCCTGAGTCAGAGCAGGGTCTCTCCGCCCCCTGCACAGCGTCCCCTCACCCAGCTCACAACTCTGGCACCCAGTGGGGCCCAGAGCGTCTCTGGCCAACTTCAGAGAAGTCAGACATCCTCTCAGTCAGCCTGTGTTCTGCAGATGCCAAATGCCAGGTGTCACCCAGCAGGCCATCTCCAGGGCACATCCCAGTGTCTCCACGTCACCATTCCACAAACCCACCATCCTGCCCACGTACAGCGCGTCATGTCCTGGCACAGTCCCCTGGCCCTTGATGACATGACCACCGGCACCCTCGGTTTTCCCTGGCCAGGGGCTGCTGGGCTGGGAGGGGCCGAGGCAGGACCCTGCCCCTGGTGGGGAGAGAGGACTTTCGGGGGGTGTCAGAGGAGCCTGTTCTGTCCCCTGCTGCACTTCAGACCCTCAGTAAAGGCCGACCTCCTTCCACAGTGCAAGCTGGAGAACTGCGGGAGGCCCACCCTGCTGCTCCTGGTCGGTGACCCTCAGGGGACAGGGTGCCCCATCCTGGGAGGAGGTGGGGTGGGTGGGGTACAGGTAATTCCCACGCCCGGCCATTCCTTACACTCCCATCAGAGGCCCCCTAAAACTACTCTTAAAGGAGAAAGTGTTTGCCAGTTGAGAAATGTGGATCAGGAACCCAGCAAAGTACGTGGTCCAGGGGAGAGCCCCAACCCGTTCCTTCATTCTGCAGATCAACGCGTGGATTAAACTCATTGGCTAAACCACATAGACTGACAATGTCCACTGATTCTCAAACACCCCGGTTTTTACTTGACACAATTATTCCAAAGACCCCCAACCTCCTCCCGGGTTTCCTCCTGCTGAGCCGATGCAGCCCGCCCCCACCTCCCCCCTTCTCTGTGGCCCACACGCGGCCCAGCAGCAAAGCTGCTTGATGCTGTCTGCCAACCCGGGTCCCAGCGCCCCTCACAGCTCAGCCTTGGGGCCACAGGGCCACCAGGCCCCTCTCCCGGGGGCTCCCTGGCCTCTCCTACACCCGCGGTGGGATGGGACACAGGTGCCTCATTGCTCCAGTTTCCACTGGATCGAAGGGTCGGGGGTGGGGGGGCTCACGTACATGGGACGCACACGAAGTGGGAACAAGTCTTCCCGTCAGGGCCTGAGAACCCAGAGGGATTGGGTGGCCCACGGTCTCTCTCACCCGAGGGGCGGGTGGACTCATTCCTCACCCTGCGAACGCAACCAGGAGCCCCGCAGGAGCTGGCTCACAGGTGGGCTCCCCAGTCCCATGGATGGAGCGCCCACCCGAGGCCTACGTCCTCGGGTTCAGGGCGCAAACCTGGCCTCAGTGTAACCCTGGAGGCCACCATACGGTTAGCCTGTGGGCAAAGCCAGCAGAGGCAGGGCAGGGGTCCAGGCCGAAAGGAGGACAGTGCAACCGTCCCGGGCCAGCTTTTACAAAGGCCGTGTGGAACTCGGGGCTCGCCGTGGCAGCGAGGCCGGCTACGAATGCCACTGCAGGGCCACAGCCCAGTCACTGACACCCTGGCCACACCTGCCAGCTCCACGGCCCTGCACCTCCTCCAGTCCGCACTCTCCTGCCCGTGGCAGCCTTTAGCGGTTGTGGTTTAAATCGGGTTTACCAGAAAGTTCCCACCATGTGGACAAAGGTCTACAGGTTTCCTATTTGTCATTTCTGCCCTTGGTCCAGGGGACTTGCTGCTGGTGGCCACAAGCACTGAGTCCAAGAGAGGGAGACGCCCAGGGCCACCAGCCACCCTGGCTGGGGCTCAGGACCAGGTGCAGTGGCGGGCGGTGCCTGCTGGGCCCCTGGGTGGCCCAGGTCTGTGTTAAGCACAGGCTCAGTGGCCAGAGCCTCACCCGCACAGGCCACCTGTGTCCGCGTGGCAGATGCGTGCCGAGACACCGGGGGCAAAGGCCGTGCTGACGGGACTCCGGTCTCCGGGCATCAGAGACCACGCGCTAAGACAGACACCGCCCGTCCCCGGGGTGGCAAGGGAATTCAGAGTATCGTCGAAATGCCACCAACCACGCAAAAAAAGTAAAATCTTACTGGGAAGGATGTTGGGATATCTGTTTTTTTCTCTGTTTTCTTCCTTATTGGCCTGCTCGAAAGCTCCTTGCATGTGTCCGGATGGCAGCGACTGGAAGGAAACGCAGAGTTAGCACTAAACGTGGTGCCAGCCGGCTCCTGGCACCTCCTCAACCACCGGTGACGAATCGCTGCTGGTCAGTCACAGCAAATGTAGCGCCCCAACGCAATGGCTTAATCAGCGCACTTGATACTTCATGACCAGTTCCTCTGTAAGCCTAAAACTGCTCTAAAGATAGTTTATTAAAAATAATAAATTAAAAAGGGAAAAAAGCCCTGAGAGGCCTCTGTCTTTCTCACAAGGTGTGGTGGCCGCAGTGCGGTAGCTGGGGGTGGCGGGCGGGCCCTGGCTTGGACTCCAGCAGCCCAGCCTGGCATCTGCCCCAGATGGAGACCGAGTGACGACACCAGACACCAGCTCCGTGGGTGGCACAGAATGTCCCTCGGGGTGACAGAAACAGAGAGCTCCGGGCACCTAACTTGAGTTGGATTCTAAGCCGGGCAACGCCTGCCGCCCAGGGCAGCCGCGCACTCTGTCCTGCCCACAGCCTGTCCTCCTTTTCCCTGGGCTCGCGGGGAGCGGGGAGCTGGGACAGCTTGGGAGTGCCAGCATGCTGCAGGGCGCTCACAGCAGCCGGTTCGTGACACCCGTGAGTCAGTGCCCAGATGTGTGACCGGCTGAGAGGGTTGGTTTGTTTGCGGAGGTGAGATGGCAGTGCCGTGAGTGTGCTTGTGAGCCAGTGTGTGTTCCCAGTGCCGGGCAGACGGCAGCGAACTCAGGAAAACAGACCAGGGACCCCCAGGGGCTGTCCCACACACACAGGGGATGGTTCTGGCCTGGGCATCGTGCCAGGGCACCTCCCACTGGTGCCTGCCCTGTGCCTTTCTCAGCCTTATCATTGGGTCGGGCCCCGCGGCTGCTGGGGCAGCAGCTCTCGAAAGAAGCTGGGTGGAGAGGGCATTTTCTCGGCCCAGTGAACACACCCCTAAGAGAGCTAATCTGGAGCCTGCCCAGACTCAGCTAGGGCTGCGCTCTGCCGAGACACTGGCACACTGACAGTGAGACCGGAAGTCACAGAAGCCGTGCTAAAACACAGCCGCTCCAGCTCCCTCTGTGCACACCGGGCCAGCTGGGCACACACCTCGCCTCTTTCACAGGTTACTCACGAAAACCCTCCGGGCACAGGGGGCTCCCTCCTTCCCCAGACCGAGGCAGAGATTCAGTGAGTCGCCCCAGCCCTCTGGGCTGGCAGGAGGCAGACTGGGGTAGGAGGTCTGGCAGGCTGCCTCCCACACCCACTGGACTGACCCTCAGGACCTGGCGCCCTGTACCCTCTGCTCTGTTCAGCAGCATGCACGTGTCCGAACACTGGGGTGCCCCTCGTGACACTCAGTGGTCGTCTCCCTTTCATAGCTCTCAGGAGAGAAGCTCGAGGCAGTGGGCAAGAAAAGAGGGGCGTTGGGATTAGGGCCCACGCCAAGCATGTCCATCTGCGGACCTAAGAGTGGGCTGGTCCTGGTGGCTCTCTGGCTCTTAGTGGAGGGACAAGGCACAGATGTGGCTCAGGCCACGGCTGTCCCCCGCTTGAGAGGACAGCAAATGGAGGCCCACAGAGTATCCTTATAAGCAGCTTGTCCAGGGTCCCCTGGAGCCAGGACCAGGTTCCATGCCACTAGATTCAAGCCCAGCACAGTGCCCTCGGCCGTATCTCCATGTGCCCTTGGCTGAGTGGGGGGTGGGGGGGTTCCGGCAGTGCCCAAGGGCCGGGGCGAGGCCGGGTGGGGGCCGGGACAGTGAGGGCCCTGTCTGGGGAGCAAGATCAAAAGGGGCCTCCCCAAAGCCTTGGGATGGAAAGTAAAATAATAGGTGAATGTAATGTTTAAAAGAATCAAAATGAATGCCCCGGATCCACAGTGGTCACAATAGCAAACTTCCAAGTCAGGGATCGATCAGCAGGCAAGCGGAGACCAGTCACGCTGGGTCCCAGAGCAGAGGGAGCAATCAGCCGGCACCGTCCTGCTGCTGCTTGCACACTGTGGCTTCGTCCTGCGTGGACTGCTTGCATTGGTTTGGCTATTTTAAAACGTCGCACTGAAATATTAGTTATCCAGATGACTCAGTGTTTGGGGGCCTCCTTAAATTCTGCAGCTGGGGCAAGAGCCTCACCTGCCAGGCCCTCTTCCTGGCCCCGCTCCCTGCCCCTCGGAAGCTGCTTCATGCACTTGAGACGCAGCGAGGTGGGCAGGCTGTGACTCAGAGTCCTGCACCAGCCCAGACGGGGACAAACGTCGCCAGGGGAAATGGGATGAGAAGAGAGGGGGAAGCCTTGTCACTAGAAACTTGGAGAGCTATTTCGAGAATGCCTAACTGACTTCTATCAGTCTGCGAGACTGAAGAAGCAGTACCGCTTGGAGATGTCTTTCACTATGACCTAATTTCTCCAAAAAGGGGACACATTTGGAAACCGTTACAAGGAAGCATGACAGAGGCAGATGAGACCTGCACTAGGAAATAAGTGAAGTCCATTTAAACGTGCCGTCAGGTTCCCGTGCCCTCCTGGCGGCGTCTGTGCGAAAAGGCATGTGTGTGCTGCAGGAGGCACGCCGTCTCTGGCTGCAACGATTGCAGAACACTCTGCCCTGTACGGAGTTCCCCATCTCAGCCACACCTTGGAGCTCGGAGGTCACCCAGGCAGGCGTCCGCCCAGCCCCCGCACTCGGGAGGGAGGCCGCTGAGGGACAGGCCGGGCCAAGGCCCAGCAGGCGGAGCCTGGGTGAGTGAGCGCCCTGCTGGGGACACATCCTAGCTCACGCTCCACGTGCCGCCTGTGGCCACATACCGAATGTGGGAGATGCAAGCCACAAAACCGAAGGGGCAGACACCGAGGAGCAAACTCCAGGACCACACTTTCCAACGTCCATCTCTCCATCTGCTTGTCTGTCTGTCCCTCTGCCTGACTTGCAATCACAGGACATTAGATAAAAAATTAACAGTGCCGGGGAGGTGTCCTTGACGTATCTGCGTTTCTGGCGGACAGGCAGTTGCATCACTTTGCTATCACAGGGACTGGATCGGCTGGCGAAATCCACCTCAGCAGCCGCCATGGCCAAGTTCGTGGAGGGAAGTCATGCCGGCAGTGGCCGCTGGTGAAAACTAGCAGGGACTCAGGTTGCATGGACTCAGACGGACACCAAAGAGCGGCTGGTGCAGAGCCTGTCTCCCCGGAGGCGGCCCCCCCGCCATGCTGACTTGACCTTGGGATGGTGGCCCAGAGGAGGCACAGCTCCTACCACAACGAGATGCCAGGCTGTCGGGAGCTCCCTGGCTGTCTGTAAGAGACGGTCACACTGTGGTCCCTTGGGCCCGGTCTCCCACGTCATCGAGACCACAGTGTCTCTGTCACACCGGGCCCCAGGGCACGGAGAACCCTCGGGGTGTGTGTGTGGAAGGAGACTTCACGAACGCCCTACTCCACCGTCCCGTCTCCCACGTCAGGAAGGAGCGCCAGCGGGGGGCGCCACAGCCGGAACGTGGCTTCCCCGGACCCCTTTTCTAAGGGGGTCATAATGGAGGCGGGAGTCCTGAGCCTTTGAGATATTAACCTTAACCGTGACGCTGTGCGTCCCGGGCCCTGACCGCAGGACAGGAGGGCAGAGGGGCCGCGCCAACTCACGTTGAACTCCTCCCGGAACCTCTTGCACTCGTCGGCCGACCGGAGGCGGATCTCCTCCTCCAGCTGCCCCACGGGGATGGGGAAGCACTTCTGTGGCCCCGACGGGGACCTGCTGAGGAGCATCACTCTCTGCTGCTCTGCGGGGTCCAGAGAAACGCGGGGGCGGTTTAGCCGCACTCCTGGGTGGGTGGTCCAGGAGCTAGACTGACCTACAACACCCCTGGAGAAATGACAGCCAGAGGCGGTGGCATTCCTCTCTGGTCACGCAGCCTGAGCAACGGAAGGCAGAGAAATGTGTCCTTTGGCACAGCCACATCAGCGGTGCATCTGTGAGGGACGGGGGTCCCCACAGCCGTGTCACCTGCTCTCACCAACTGCGGCTGCCGTAGCCCGGCCACCTCCCCTCCCACACCCAATCCCCCCATGGAAGGCGGAGGCAGCCTTTGACCGCAGCTTGTCCGCCCGGGCTGGAACGGCCTACCTAGGTGTCCGGGCGTGCACTGGGTACTCAGCTGGCACACGAGTCTTGTGTTATTTGCAACAAACAGCCCTGGTCACTGAAGCCCCAGGAGCTCCCAGGGACGACCACCCTCAATTTTGGGACCCGTGGGAAAGGAGAGGGACAGCGGTACTGCCAGTGAGTTCCTGGACCATGTGCACCCCTAGTTCAGAGTGAGACTGCAGGCCCTGCCTCACCAGGCCCACCTTGCCAGAGGCCCGTCCTTCCCGGGGGACTGCTCTGAAGCCCAGCCAGGAGCCGCCCCCAGGGCCCATTCCAACAACACACTGAGGCATCCGAAGGAGACGAGCTTCCTACCCCACCGGGCACACCCTCCTCCCTGCCCCTGGGGCCTGGCAGGGAGGTGGACCTGGAGGCCACATTGTCAACCACCTGAAGGTCGGGGCCCCAGGCACAGAGGTCAAACCGCTGTCCTTTGTGACCATCCATTCTTGTGGATTCTCCTGCTGTTATCTCGGGTCACTCAGCCGCCCTCTTTGAGGCCCTTCTGACGGCATGCTTGTTTCTAAAACTGGAGAGCCTCTGGCGGCCAGCTGACGGAAGGACGCTGTCACCTCTGACAGGGACCAAAATTTTACAGTGTCTCCTCACACGCCTTTCTCAGCCCCCTCAGTGTGCGGGGATAAAAGCAGTGAGCCTTTAAGTAAGTGGCACTGCCAGCTAGTCACTGGACTTGGAACCGCAGGGAGGCTGGGAATGCTCCCAGCAGACCAGACCCTCCCGGCTAAACACCCGGGGCTGAGCCCTACACCGGCAGGTTTCTGGGGAGCCCCTGAGGGCGCTTGACCAGGAACACCTGGGCTCATCTCAGACTCACTGAGAAATGCACATCACAGCCCTGTGAAACGACAGGATGTGAACGGTGTCTCAGGAAAGCCACAAACGGACACATTTCACACGTCTGTTTCACGCCCGAGAGGGAAGGAGAAGAGTCTGGACGCGGTGCCGTTCTGGGGCGGCCGCACCAGCCCCTTGGTGGGGGCAGCGGGGCCAGTGGGGGGAGAGGGGCCGGCGGGGGCGGCCGGACCTGCCGGAGTGCGCACCTTGCTCCTCCAGGATCCCGTTGGGCATCTTCTTGTCGTTGGCGCTGACTGTGGCCTTCCTGTGCTTCCTGAACCTGAGAGACAGACACGTTAGGTGTTGGCACGGGGCCCGAGCCTGGAGCCCCGGGGGCCGGCACCCACCAGGTGAGCCGGGAGAAGCTGCTCCTGCTGCTCATGGCTGAGCCGCTGCTGCCCGTGTCCCTCTGCCCCGCCGCCCACCGCCCGCTGCCACTGGGCCCCACGCCCCGCTGTCATCACAGCCCGTGGGTGCTCATTTCCTCATCCGAGCCGACGGGCAAGTCAGCGCAGGACACTCCTACCTGAAGAAGTAGGCGGCCAGCAGCAGGAAGAGGAGGAGCAGCAGCAGCGGC
Source organism: Tonatia bakeri (assembly GCA_004024845.1). NCBI lineage: Eukaryota > Metazoa > Chordata > Mammalia > Chiroptera > Phyllostomidae > Tonatia > Tonatia bakeri. The sequence goes on from PVIA01004973.1 coordinate 33,768, forward strand.
AGCAGCAGCCAGGCCAGCAGGGGCTGGGGGCCGGCGGCGGGAGGGCCTGGGGGCGGAAGTGGGGCCCCATCACGACCCCACCCAACCTGGGCCAGGGCTTGGGCAGTGGGGAGGGTATCTGGGCAAGGGAGGCTCCCAGCACCAGACTGCACTCGGGGGTTTGCCCCGCCACGAGCCATTCTTCCCAGGCACCAGGACCCCCCTTTACAGTTTGCCGAGCGAGCTCCCCTCCTCCACCAGCCCCTCTTTCCCCCGCCAGAGCCACACCCCACAGTGTGTGAAGTGGTCCGTCCCCACCAGCCCTTCTTCCCGGACCCCACTGCACAGTGTACAAAGCCCCACCTCCATTAGTCTTTCTTCCTGGGCACTAGCCCTCCGTCCTTGTCCGTCGTGGCCACGGTCCCCTCCCCACTAACGAGTGGTGTGTTGACACCAAGAAGAAAACTCGAGCTGAGCAGTCAGTGACCTGACTCGTCTCAGGTCCCCTGGAGGGGGGCAGTGACAGCATGACACCGGGTCCCCCTGTCCCCCACCCCCAGGGGGCCTGTTTGTCAGGGCTCCCAAGACACCCGTCTCTCCCCCTAATGGGGAGGTAGAGGAGGGTGAGGGTGCAGGACATGCTGGGAATCCCCCCGGGGGGACCTCAGGGTGTAGGGGGCGAGGCTGGCCCTGGGGGCCGATCAGAGGCTGTAGCCCCTGGGACCCGGCTCCCAGAGCCAAGAGCTGTGGTCCCACCTGCCCCGAGGAATGCTGGCCTCCAAGTACCACCTTCATCCTTCCTGCCTCTGCCTCTCCTGTCAGCCAGGCTGACCCTCCTCAACCAGGTGTCCCACCCCTGGAAGCAGTGTAGCTGCCCTGTGGCTGTCGGGGCCTGTCCCACAAGCCCAAACTCCAAAGGACTCTGGTGGCTGAACTACCTGCTTCGGTTCCCCACCCCTGCCCGTCACATTGTCCCCTCCCCACCAAAATGTTCCTGCTCTCCAAGAAACACCTCAGAGGCCCCTTCCTCCAGGAAGCCCACTCGGCTTCCCTCTAGTGGGTCCCGGCAGGGCCTCCAAGCAAACGTTCTGTCTCCTGTAGTAAAAGACCCTGTGGGTGACGGCCTCAGCTTGCATTCCAGGGAAGCCCCTCAAAGGTGGCCCTGGGGTGCTCGCACTTGGTGTTCACAGAAACACCAAGCACGGCCCCGAGCCCGGCAGGGGCTCCCCAGCCCTGCAGTCTCGCCTTGCCTTGCACCCCCTCCCTGTGAATCCTAAGGGTGGGAGGCAGGTCACCCAACCCTCTACGCCCTGGCACCCTGCAAACAGTCAATGTATATGTCTCTAATAAATGACAGAATTTTCCTGACTCAAGTGACTGTCAGATGCAGGAGCACAGTGCACAAAGGACTGTTGGTCAGTGACGCGGAGGTGGGCCCAGCCACTGGAGCCCTGGCTAGCCTCCAGCACCCTCACCCGGGAAGTGCTGATGCTGCCCCCTGCTGGCTAGTGGTACTCACAGGCCCTGCTGCAGCTCAGGGCCAGGGTGGCGCCAGGCTCGGGGCCTGAGAGCGCCTGCCCAGGCCCCCCTGCACCCCCTGCGGCAGAGCTCCCCCGGGGAGCCCACCTGGCCGGAGGCTTCCACACCTGCAGCTCTGCGAGCACCCGCCCTACCTGCCAGGACCTTGCAGACAGCCCTGCCCAGGCTGCTGGGGAGAGGCCTGACACTGAGGGGCGGAGCTGGCCCAGGCCTGGAGAGGATATGGCTGCTCTGCACCCAGGACTGGGCTCCGTCTCCACCCGGCATTGTGGCCACAGAGCCGGAAGGGTGCCCCTTCCTTTCGCTGCTGTGGACATGCCCAGCTCTGCATCACACAGGGCCAGGCTGCCTGCCCAGCCTCCACCTGGCAGTGTGTGACTGGCTGGTTCTCGGCTCCGAGGACTGGCGGCCCCGGCTGAGAATGCAGATCTGCCCGGGAGCTTCAGGAGGGCGCCTGGACCACAGACGGCCCACCCTGGGGGCCTCTGTCAGGGGGCTTTGGGGTCCAGCCTCCCCACTCAGGCCGCCTGCAGAAAGGCCGCACTCACAGGTGTGGGGAGTCCCGAGTACACACCCTGGGACAGAGCGGGGTGAGCTGAACACCACCCCAGACAGGGCTGTGCCCTCGACAGGGGCAATGGGCCACAGGGGCAGATGGGTTGCCCTACTCAGGTTTCTGCCTTTTGCCAGCAGCTGCCTCTGCTTTGGAGGGCAGAGGCCAGGCAGGCACGCCGTGGGTGCTGGGGAGGCCTGGTGAGGAACCCAGGTGTCTGCTCTGTCTGCGGGGCGGCCACCTCTCCGCCCCGGCCCAGGGGCCAGGCGGGTGGTGGGCCCAGAGTGCCCACTCTTCCCAATTTGGAAAAAGGAGGAATCTACATTTTTATGTAAAGTTACCTGATTTTTAACTATTCGTAAATAATTCAACCTAAGACAATTTTGAAAAAACATGTGGGCCAGAAAAAAACCTCTGAAGCCTAGGCTGTGGCCCTGGACACGGATTTGCTCCAGAGAGGCAGTGGGGTGGGTCTAAGAGGAAATCCCAAAGTCACTTTCTGTTTCGTTTCACGGTGGTGGGGCTCCGCCTGCGGGGGAGGGGCGCCCGGACCATCACCCGGAGCAGCCTTCCCCCCAGGGGTGCTCCAAGTCAAGTGTGTGTGATGTTCACACAAATTTTGTGCACATGCACACTGCAAAGCCCATAACTTATATAGATTCCGGTCCTGGAAACTGAAGTTATGGGCTTGAGTGTGAGTTTCCACCTTTTTCATCTCATGGCACACATAAGCTAATTGCTAAAATTCTGTGGCACACCAAAATACAGGTTCCAGCAGAAATAATGCCATTGAGTGTGATGGGTATGGTAGGAGAATGTCTTGCATGAGATGGACAGCAATTTGGAACATTTCACCTAAAATGTCACATGGTGTGCTTAAGTGTGATATTGTTATGTTACAGAATTCCATGCTGATGATTTTGAAATAAAACATTTTATGTAATAAAAAAGAAGCGTTATTGGTGCCAGACCCTGTATATATTCTTTGCTGATCTGACAAAAAATGGTATAATTTTTATTGTTTTACAAAAAACATTAATAGTAATTACCTACACCCTTTTTGCTCCAAAGGGACTTTTTAAAAAATCAGGTGTCTATAAGTGTATATGAGGATCTCTAATACCAAGAATTAACCAATCAGGTGCAACACAATTGACCAATTGGATGTAACTCTATTACCTTACTTATATATTTATGGTTCAAGACAGCGCGTTCATACTGGCTGGACAGCCACTGTTGTGGTGGCTGTTGTCATTCTCTAATTTGACAGTGTAAGGGAAAAAAGGTCAGTGTCCCTAAGTAGTCAGGTGTTGCGTGTTTCAAAAATTCCTGCAGCGCAGCAGGGGCTGAAAATCGCTGCCTCAGGCCACGCACCTGCGCAGGGAGGCCCTGGGGGCGGGGCTGTGGGCCGGTGTGGACCGCCCCTTGGTTGGCTCCTCCCCCAGAACAGCTACGCGCATGAGGCCTTGCTGAAGCAGACACTGGGTCTCCTTCTCTGTCTCTTGTGTCTCGTTGACATTGTTTTTCGAGAACCCTGATCAATGTTAAAAAGGGGAGAGAACAGAATGCTGAGCCCCATGGACCTGCCACCAGGCTCTCTTAGTGGGACCAGGCCAAGCACCTTCATCTGTAGCCCCGCCCACCTCCTGCCGCCACCGGCTGTCTCAAGTCGCCCCTAGGCATCCTATCCTATCACTTGTAAATAGTTCCATGAGTATGTGACTCTAAAGGTAAGGACTCTTATTTTAAAACACCAACCTAACCCTAAACCAACAGCTTGTCTAAAAATGTTAACAACAGTTTTTGCATTCATCTCAACTGCTACGTCCACGTCGAAACGTCCCAGGCTGGCTGCAATGTTCGCTCATGGTTGGGCTGGGCTGAGGGGTTCCGGCGTGGGGTCTCCTGCTCCCCACTGCGGCGGAGGCCAACCCTCAGCGCGGGGTTCCGTCTGCTGCCTCCTGCGCGCAGAGCTTGCTACAGCGAACCAGGCACTGCCAGCTTTCCTGGCCCACCTGTCTACACGGGTGGCAAACGTTCAAAGCACACCGCAAAGCCAACCACACCTTCCTCCACCTGCTCAGCCATGCCGTCACCCTAAAGGCCCCGTGACTCCTGGGCCCAGGGGGCGGCCAGGGCGGCCCGGAAGAGGCAGCGGGCCCTTACCCGAGGTCGTGGAGGTCCAATTGCTGTCCACTGGGGTCGTCTCGTTGACCGTGAACGCCCTGGCCAGCGGCAAGCTAAAACCTGCCAGCAAGAGCGGGCCAAAGGGCTCCATGGCGAACCTGGAAGAGGCAGGACAGGCTCAGGGGACACGCCCTCCCCCGACGTGGGGGCGCACCGCGTGGCAGACATAGTGCAGCAGTGGGGTGCTTGGGGAGCGCTGCTTGGCCCTTCTGAGTGTGGGAGAGGGGTCCCCGCACCAGGGAGGGCACACCAGGCCGGAGACCCCCCAGAAGCGCCCCCAGGCTCTACAAGTCCCAGGCATTCGGATTAATTTCCCTCTGTGCCTGTTCAGGGGGAGGGATGGTGGGGGGGGAGGCAAACGAGGGCCTGGAGGTGCCCGAGGTGGGGGAGGGGGTACGGGAGGGGGGCAAGTGGGGGGACTCCGAAAACACTGCAAGATACAGGATTCTAAGAGGCAGCCTCACAGGCCCTCGGTCCCCCTCACTTCTCGATTCCACGTGACAGCCACCTGTCGCCAGTTGAAGGACCCAGGTGGAGCCCACTGGGACACTGGGTCTCCCAGCGTCTGGGCGCAAGCGCGGTCTGGGCTTCTCACAGCCCAGAGAAGGATCAGTTCCCCGGGAGGAATCGCTGGCTCAGGAAGGAGCTGGGTCAGGAGCCTGTGTTCACAGAGCCGGGGCCGGCCCCCTGGTGCAGGTCCCTTCTCCGCTGCCCCCAGGCCACACCTCAGCCCGTGCCCCCTGGTCCTTATTCCCAGGGCAGGCCTCACTGTCTCCTTCCTGAGCTGAGCGGACGGGTCCCCGATGTCACAGCCCCAGGCCCTCCACCTTCCGCACATCCCGATTACTTACTTGAAAGCCCAGCCCAGCCCCCGTGCTGCATTAAAAAAATCTGCTCTCGCACTCGGCTCCAACGGCTCCAACATCCAACGTTCGAGTACATTACAGAGTAACCGACTAGGCAGGAAGTGTTCACTGGCTAACATGGCCCCGCGAGGCAGAATTCCTCGGTGAAACACTTTTCGCATCACATGCACTAATTTGAAAATGCTCCTCGCCGAAAGTCGACCCATCTCCGAGAAGGCCGGGACCCTTGAGCCAAAGGTCACCCTCATCCTCAATCCGACACCGTGTGATTTGCCTGGTGAGACCAGTAGAGGGCGCTAAACTTCACAGAATTCAAACCCATCTCACTCTCCGAGTCCCCTAACTGGAGTGATCACATTGAGATCAATGGCCACTTGCCAGTCCCTGGACACGCACCCTTGAAGGGCTCGCACCAGCTACCTGAAAAGGCACAGATTCGAGTCAGTCCAACAATAATGCGTGAAACAGGAGTTAACTCCATGTCAAATTTCAGCCATTTTATTTAATCAGTTTATTGTGCGCTCACAAACCCTAAGTACAGTTGGGGCACAGACTATGTCAGATCTCCAGAACCGAGATAATCAGCATAGTTTACTCCCAGCCAGGCGGCCTTGCCCTTCGATCCCAGCTAAAGTCAGCCAGCTGCTGCTCCGACTAGAACTGCCTTTTTATTCAATGAGATGCCTTTTCAATGCTCTTCCGAGGGCAGCTGCTGGGGGTTGGCCGAGCGGCCTGACTCCGGATATCCTGTGGGCCCAGCAGCTCCTCTCACCCTTGGTGTGGCCGCCCACACTGGGTTGGCTCGCTGCAGGGGCCCCATCCATGCTGCAGGACAGTGACGGTCCCCAAGCTCCACAGAGAAAGCCAGCAGCTGGAGAAGTGCATGGTCCTTCCTCAGAGTCCCCAACGGCGAGCCGCTGAGGCTGCTCCCAAGGGGTCCTCAGCGTGTGGCATGGGAGCTGCCCTTTCTCCAGCTCACACGCCAGGTCACCAGGTGGCTTTAGCACAGAACATCTCAAGACAATTCAAATTGGGCACCGCACAGCCACCCAGCCGGGCTCAGTGAGGAGCCCAGGGGACAAGGGTGAACTGGCCTGGTCTTATCTCTGCTTCCAAGGAATTTGTCATCAAGAGGCAGGCAGCCCTGGGACCACAGGACGGGTCACATGGGACACAGAGGGGGGAGCACATTCTAGGGGTCACCGTGACCAGGGCAGGAGGAGGCCCCCTCTTGGGGGCCAGCTACTTGACATGGATCAGGAGGGCCATCCTTCCTGGGACAGGCCACAGAGGCAGGTAGGGAAAAGCTCAGGTGTGGGCGTGGCCAGGGACTGGGGTACGGCAGGAAGGGCATGACTGTGGCAGGGGCACCAGGCCAGATCCCAGAGGGTCTCTGGGTCCCCTGGGGAGGGGACTCCTGCCCCAGGCAGACCCCTCCCCTCCCAGCCTGGGGCTCCCTCTCTGTCAACAAAAGGACCAGAAGCTGGCAGAGGGAGCCCTGTCCTTCTGGCCCCCAGCTCCAGCGGGTCACTCAGCCATGCTGGGCGCCAGGGACCTGGAGCGGAACGTGCTGCCCCTTCCACGGGCTCTGCGGCCTGCCCACATGTGGGGGCTGAGGCAGACCCAAGCACACTGCGCACCCCGTCCCCACAGCCTCTCCTGGGAGATGCTGGTCACGGTGACCTTCCAAGGCGGCTGCAGAAAGAGGCCGGCGGCCACTTGCAGCCTGGGCAGAGGGCAGGGGACGCTGGGGGGCTAATTCCTGTGTGGACGCCTGTGTGTCCACAAGGGAGGCCACCTGCCATCACAGAAACACCTACTTGCTTACCTGTAAGTGGCAACTACTCCTCACTTCCCCCGAGTCTGAAAATGTGGTAAGAAAGTCTACCTCTCCTTTCTGGAAGGTTCTGTGAATAATGTGTGTGACGGGGTGGCTAGTGGGCCTAAGTTCCCCCAGGAATTCAAGGGCTCAGTTGACAGTGTCCCAGCTCACAGCCTCCGGTCTCCGGGGCATGGGCCGGGGGGTGCGGGTGGCACCCAGGCCCCAGCCACTATCCGAACTGCCCGACGCCACGCTGCCCTGTCTCTGCATGGGAGGGGGAGGCGCTGGGGGCACAGTCCTCTTAGCCTCTGTGTTTCTGCCGGAAGTGCAGGCCCCTGACAGCCTTACTCACTTGTCCCCTGCTTCGTCTAGGAGTGGGTCCCTGGGGGCTGTGCCTCTAGCCCCAACTAGGGCACCTCTCACCCAGGCCTTTTCAGTGGGAAGCAGGCCAGAGGAGAAAGATCAAGCATCGCCCCCTTTCAGGGGATCTCCAGCAGGTTACAGGACCCCTCAGGCCTGTCTGCGGCCCTGCAGTAATGTGATGCGAACACAGGACTGCCAGCGTGCCTCCAACAAGGCCCCGACTGCCACCGTCTCTGCCGTAGCCCTGAACAGACACTGCCCAGCCCCCCTCACCCCTGAGTTTCCAGGGTGGGGGCGGAGTGCTGGCCAGAGGTGGAGCCAAGCCCTGTTGTCTACTGACCAGTCCCCCAGGTCAGGAATACTCCTGGACATCTGTGGGGTGTGAGTGTCTGAGGGTGAATTCTGGGGCTCGGGGTGCCCTTCCACCCCGAAGGCTGCCACGAGAGGACAGTGCTCAGAAGACAGCCATTGTGGGCAGACGCTCGCCCCGAGACAGCCTGGGAAGGACGGCACTGGCTCTCCGCCCCTCTGCCACCAGGCTGCCCGCACTGCCCTCCCAGCCTCCGAGCTCCGGAAGCCAGGGTGCTGGGCCTCCACTGCCCTAATGCCACTGCGCTCTTCCCATAAAACCAGGACATCACTACTCACGGGGCGAGATTATCATCTTGTTACCATTGGGGAACAACAAAACTCAAAGCACAAAGATACGCTTTCCTGGCAAAAGAGAAACAAATCCAGATTCCCCGGCCAGCCCCGCCCCCACCCCTCAGCTCCAGGTGAGGATAAGCTCACGGGGGTGAGAGATGAAATAAGAGCAGTGACAACCCCTCGGGCAGTGGAAGGTGCAGAGTCGGCGCGTTCCAGCCCTCTCGGCCCTCCTGACTTTTTGGAAAAGGCTTTGCTCCTTAAAAAGATGCGAAGAACCTGCTTTCGACCTGAGCTGGTGAAGGTTGGAGCTTAATCGCTTTTGAACAGAGATGACTGCATACGTCTGACGTGAAACCGTTGAAACAGGGTTACAAGGAGGCTGGCAGAGCCATCCCGGGGACAGGAGAGGAAAAGGACAAAGACTGGACCGAGAGAAATGACCTGTCCCCAGCCTGGCTGGCTGTCGGGTTCCCTGGGGAGCACAGAATGCTCGGGGCTCGGGAGGCTGAACTCTGAGCGCCCCTGGATGGGTGTACCGGTGGAAGTACCGGGGGCAGGGGGACGGACGTCTCCCTCTCTCTGCACACCTGCCCCCCCCTCACCCTATAAACTGGCCAGGTGTGTCCAGGGATGCTGGGGGTCCCTGGGGAATACACGGAATTCCCAGGGGAGGGGGAGACCCTGGGGAGCCCCCAGGTTCCCAGCAGCAGGTCTTGGGGAAAAGCCCAGCCAGACATCCAGGGCTCTGCAGATGGCGCTGCCCTCAGAGCTGCAAGGGGGACAGGTCTTCTGAGTAGAAGGTGCTGCCACTTGCAGGTCAGCAAGGGGCCCTGTGGCCCCTGAGCAGCCTCACCCCCGGGATGGATGGGCTGTCTGCCAGGACCATCCTTGCCTGACTGTGCAGGTGCCACTCTGGAGGCCGCCTCCTCCCTCCCTTGCTCCCCTGTGGCTCCCTCACCGAACGACAGTTAACTCATCCCTCCAGCCCCCCAGCCTTGGGACCACTGGGTACCAACCACGCTGAAACTGGGCCAGAAACTTTAATACAGCGACAATTCAGAAAACGCAGGTCCCCCTTGGTGGGGAAACCATGCGGGTGAGGGAGACAGCTTCCCAGACCAGAGACCTGCACTTCTGTTTCGCAGATTCACTTATTATATGAGCACCGACTGACAGCTTTTCCTGAAGGACAGACGAGGGAATGGGAATTATTTCACAAGGTGGGCCTGATTGCATTACATATGAATAACTGGGCATGACCAGGCCTGAGAGACACGAGGACTGTGTCATACCACAGAAAGTCTCCATGGACCTAAAAGAAGAGTGCCCGAAAAAAATGGTTTTCAAAAGGGTCCTGGATGCTCTCTGCCACTTTGCAACCACTCCTGAGCCATGGCACGGGTGAGCGGCTCCTCCTCAGGTGACCGCAGGCTCAGTCATCCTGGGGGGTGGAACGCATGCGTCCAAGGGAGCTGCTGGCCAAGTGGAGGAAGCAGCAGAGCTAAGAGGGCCTCAGGATCTGGGATTAGGCTTCTCCTCAGCACGGGAAGTGTGAACAGGCCATTCCAGAAGCAGACCTAGTGGGCTCTCCTCTCCCAGGTCATTGAGGACCCCCGGGCCCCCTCCTAGGTCTCCGAGGTCCGCAGGACAAGCCATCTGAAAGACCTTGTCAGAGGGGACACAGCCAGCTTGGGGGCAGGGGCCGGGGCATCAATGTCAGGGCCGCTGAGTGATGGGTAGGACAGTTCTTTAGAAGTTCAAGGTCATTAGCTGTCAGCTCCTTAGGAAAAAGTCTCTTCGGCAAAGCTCATGACTCTCCCTCTTAATTCAGGGAACTAAACAAATAAATAAAATGAGCTCAGGCAGTGGCGCTGAAAGTGTATTTCGCCAGCTCAACGCTGCGGCTATATTTTTAGAAGACATGTGCTTCCAGGCGCGGAGGGGCGGGTCTGCGCCTCACTGGCAGAGACTGCTCCGCGCTCACTCCGAGGCGGCTGTGGACCCCGGCTGGGTGGGTGTGAGGGCTGCCTGGGGTCAAGCCTCAGCGAGGCATCCCTTCTGCTTGGTAAGGTCCACAGAAGTTGACATGGTGACTAAGCATCTGGATCCACTCAAATTTTTACCCTAACAAGTAGGCAGCTTGTCCCCCGTGATGAGGCAGTGGCCACATGACCTTTAATTTTGCATTCTCGCTTGTCCGTGTGTCACGTGATTCTTCTGTTTGGGGGTCAAAGGAGGTGGGGGACTATGTGTATGGGGGCACAGAGGCTGCACGGAGAAGCCTCAGGTTTGCAGGAAGCATGCAGAACCAGGGGTGGGAGGTCTGGATTCCACTCCCACATCCACTTCTACTCCTGATGCATTGCTCCCCCCCACCCCTGCCTGCCCCATGAGCAGAGCCCATTCCTCAGTTCCGCCTCTCCATTCAAGAACAGGAGTGATCTGCTGGATGGATGGCTGAGGTCTGGAGGAACGAGGGCATCGCCCCACCCGTGGGGACAAACGAAGCCGGCTGGCTCAGCCTGTGCGCAAATCTGACTGGTCTGGAAACTCAGGTCACCGACGGGGAAGACAGTGGGTGGCGGTGGGTCTGGCATCTCAGCGGGTTCATCTGTATGTGGGCAATCCAATGGAACGTCATTGCATCCTTAGCTGCCCCCCCGCCCCCGGTGCCAGGCTCAGGGTCCGGGGATGAGCGTGGAGGAGGCTCTGTCACAGGGAAGAACAGCGGTCCCCAGCTCCACGTCCCCACTGGGCGCTCCCCTGGCCCCTTTCCCTGATGCTGGCAGAGCCACAGAGAGCGGGAACTTGCCTTCAAAGAGTTCGGGAAATCCATCACGTCTAGGAGCAAAAGGCCCTTAGACTAATGTTGGCGCTTTATTACATGTACGGTGGCATAGATGTGGGGGCACACTCGTAGGTTATACACGGAAACTGATCGCATTGAAGGATTTTAAAAAACACAAGACAAATTTAATGCCCAGTGTATGCTGGCTGCTGACGTACTTACTGGTGCACACAGGGCTTCCCGCCTTCGCTACTGAGCAGGGCCAGGTGCTTGGGGCTGGAGCAACGCCAGCGGGGGCCCTCCCGAGGACAGGGCAGCGCTACATCAGGGACCCCTAAGAATACCGGTGTGTCAGCCAGTCTGTTGAGAAATCACTTCCATTCCTGAGGACCACGCACTAATTTGCATAATTCCAATTATGCATCTTGCCCTCTTAAAGATGTAGGGACAGTAAAGAGCTTATTCTCTAAGAATTAAGTCTTTCTCCATCGCAATAAAGACAATAGAACCACAGAGAGCTAAAAATGCAAGAAAGCAGCTCAAAGGCACATTTTTGGCGACCCTAAAGCCCTCCCAAACTCGTCTACCCACCAACAAGCCCGCTGACCAGCCACCTACGAGAGGACATGAATCTAGCCGTGTTCTGTCGCTGGGGCCATGTAAGGCAGAAACGAACTGTAGCTACATGTTACGGGAGACGTGTTTCCCTGTTGAAGAGAACCACCCTTCTCATCTTGGAAGAGCGAAGGAAGGAATCCCTGACAACCTCAGGCACAACTCTGCGCTCCTGAGTGGGGGTCACGCAGAGCCGAGGGTGACGATGAAGGTTAGTTGTCTAACCCCAGACATTTCGAGCGACATGCATCTCACAGTCACTGGTTCCTGAGCTTCCACAATCACCACTGGGTCCCACCGCAACAGAATTATTGTTACAAATGGGCTATTTGTGGTCCAGGAAAAAAGAATGCACATTAACCTCTACAGATGAAAGTGGGAGGCAAGTGAGAGGCCCCAGCCCCATCCTCGGCACTTTCTTAAAAATACAGTCACATTTGGTCACACGCACAGACCTCCAGCCTATGCTTTGACTGCCAAACACAATTCACACCCGCCCGAGGTGAGCATCTGACATTTCTAGAAACTTCCTTTTCAGTCTAGTCTTCCCCACCCCCAAAGCACGCACTATTCTGATTTCTATTTCCAGAGATGTTTGGCTCTGCCTGTCCTTGACCTTCCTGTACATGGAACCATGCAGGAACAAACTCCTGGGCATCGAGAGTGTCGACTTCGGCAGGATGTGGAGGCTCGTCCCTGGGGCTGTGGCCTCGGGTCCCTGCCGTCTCGTGCTGAAGGGCTTCCCTCCATGTGGCCCCGTGGTCACCTGGCCGCTCTGCTCTGACACACATCTGGGCTGTTTCCTCTTTTGTTTCTTTTTCGGTGATTGTGAGCAAAGCAGCTTTGAATGAGGGTAACATTCGTTCTGTGGACAGACATTCCTCGTGTATTAGTGGCGAATGCCTCTAGGTGGGATTGCTGGGTTTGAGGAGTGGGTAGATGCAGCCTTATGATTTCTTTAAATGAGCTTGAAATATTTAAAAAGGGGGAGAGCACATACAGTCTGAGACATGGCTTCTTTTGGGACCACCAGGTGTGGCCTGCATGCCCAAGTAGCTGTGGATCGGCCCCTCACCTGGCAGCTGAGCTGGCCGTGAGGCCCCACTTGGCCCATTCTGGGCTGGGTCAACCCTGTGGCCTGCTTGGTCACAGGACCTGGGGCTGTCCCTCTCCAGCGGGACAGACCCCTAGCCCAGAGCCTGGATCAGAAGGGCTCACCAGCTCCAGCACCCTCGCTCACAACCCCAGCAGGGGAATCTGAAATTTGGGTAAGCTGAGGAGTGCTGATTTTGCTCCTGACCCCAAGCAAGAAGTCTCAGTAATTCCAAGGGAAACACTTCCTTTTCAGGCCACCACAACCCGCCACTGAGGGCGGGTTTTAATTTGGTTCCATCTCCCTGAATGTGCTGCAGATACACAGGTTTTAATCTCCTCTTATTAAAAATAAATCCGCCCTCCCCGCTCGGGTCTCCTGTGCGAGCATCTAATTAGGGCAGGAGCTCGGGCCAGCCCAATCGGGGTGTGTCACTGTCCCTCAAGAAGGAACGACCGGCCGTCTTCTGAAAAATGTTAATTGGGCCAAACAATGAGCGTGAGTTATTTATAGCTGCACCCCTTATTATTGGGAAGAAAACTTGCCTGCGAACTGTAAGGAAGAAAAGAAGTCTCTGTGTTTTACTACTCAGAGCGCTGTCTCAGAGCCTCCCAGACCCCCACCCTCCATCCACGGTGGCTGCAAACCCTCCGCCTGGAGGTGTTACAGGGGCCAGGGACCCTCCTGAGGTCCTGGCCTGAAGCAGGGTCACATTGGGGTCTAAGTCAGTCTGTAGAAGCTTCATTGACTCATTCACTCACTCATTCATTCAAGTCTTCCCTGGCACACTTCCTTCGTAACAGTGCACAAAATAACCAGAGTCCTGCCCTTGACCCCTCCCTTCACACACTGCTGACTGACCTCTGCGGGGCTCTGTTTATGGGGCCACTTTTCTCAACAGGTACCTCCCCCGTATCGCTGGCTTCCCTCCAAGTCCTCTCTACTGCCAGCCCCCAGGGGCTCTCCAGTAGGATTCTCCCTCTCTAAATGATCCCAACAAGTTTCCTAACAGGGCTCCCACCCGAGTTTGTTTTGACCAGAAAAGGTCGTCAGGTCTGCGGGGCACCCCCGAGTTTCCTCTGCTCCAGGTGGTCTTGCAGGGAGGACGTTCCCTTCACTGCGTCTGACCCAGTCAGGGCCTTGGCTCCCGCCTAGTGCAGCTAAGCCCCCGATGCCACACCAGTCCAGGGCCACGGCATTCTTCATCGGTGCTCTGCTGGGAACCTACCAGCGACACCACCTCATTCTGGAAAGTGATATCAGCAGCACAACAGCAGACCAAACAGTTGCCCTTTGGGAATATTAATAAATAGACACTCTTCTCCTTAATAGAAAATTCATGTGTATTTGATAAAATGGTTTGCTCTCACACTGGGAAACACTATGAGACTCATGCATTTTTTACAAAACACTGACTTTAGCAGAGGAGCTGGTGACAGAGATCTGTTCATTCATTCATTCATTCAGTCATTCAACGAGTATTCACCGAGTGACTCTGGACACCAAGCAGGAATGAGGGGCTGGTGCAGTCAACGAGAGCTGCCAGGGATGCGGCAGTTTTCGAGGGACTTCTGCTCTGACGGGAAACCAGCCCACCCAGGAAAGGACTTCAGTGGGTCAAGGTGGGGGTGGGGAGTGGCTGGGGCAGAACCTTTGAATGTTTGCTCCACACCTTGCTTTCAACATAGGTGCTGGGTGCTGGAGATTCATGGGGACTGGGATCCCACTGGGCCCCTGGAACACTCCCATAGGCAGGAAGTGACGCCTTTCCCATGTCCAGCACATAGTAGGTGGGCTTGAAGATCTGAGTGGAGCAGGGTTGGCAGAAGGAAGCTGACTGTGAGCCTCCTTCCTGAGCTCCGGTCTCTGCTCTTCCTGCCTTGGTCAGGAGCTTTACCGGGGTCTTCAGCAAAGTGAGAGTAGGAGGTTTCAGCACTTGGGTTCCTGGGGTCCTAAGTGACTGTGACCTCAGAGCCATCCTCAGGGTATTTTATTGTCCTGGAATAGCCCTTGCAACTCATTAGGAGGCTCAAGGAGGCAGCCAGCCCTGAGACAGGAGCCCCGAAGTGAGAGACAGGTGGATCTGGGCTCACACTGGGGCACTCCACCTGTGGGGCAAGTGTCTTGCCTCTCAGAGGAGGCTTCTGACCTGTGGGCACAGTGCCTTCCTGTTGCAGTTGATCCGTGGGGCCACAGGTGGGTCCTCCGGCCCAGGCTGTGCTCTGAACTGGTAGGAGGTAACACCGATAGCCATGTCTCTGATGTTCAAGGTGCGGCCTGTGCCTGGCACGTTTGATGCTCCTCCAGTTGCTGAGCCCCTCCTTGGACCGTGTTACCCTTGGGCTGGGGTGCGGGGTACCCCCAGGATGCACAGAGCCCAGTGGACCCGACAGGACACATAATTACAAGCGTGGTGTTAGAAAGAGGAAACGAAGTATCCAGGAAGAGGGTTCTAAGTGGTGGACGTATTATTATTTTACATTTAGGTTTATGGGCTCAACTTGCACCCCAATTTGGAAGCATCAGCAATGCAGACGACGAGGGGTGGGGCGGGCTCCAGACTCCACGCATGCGCAGTCCCTGGAAACCCAGGAACAATGCCAGAGAGGACCAGCAGGTGGCGCAGTCGGGGAAGCCAAAGAACCGTCCACTCGACACCTGCCGGGACTCCCAGACCCTGAACCAGAATGTCCCTAATTCCCACCTCCTTTAAAGTCTGGCCAGCTGGCACCCACCCAGCATGTTCCCAGGACCCCTGCGGAGACGCGGTTTCTGGCACCTCCCCCTCCCCACCCAGTTACGACCCCACCCATGCCAAGACAAATATTTACTAGCAATCGTCCTCTCCATTCATGATGCTGAAGGGATGGACTAGTCACTAGCATTACAAGATGCATCAGCATTCTCACGCCCATTTCCCAGCCTGGAATTTGATTTTCTAATCTGTGGGTCCATCCCTCCCTGTGTCAAGAGATTCAATATGTGAATGGACTTTTCTGGCCTGAAGTGAGAGAGAAGTTGGACATCCAACAGCATCTCCTGCTCAGGAAGCTGGCGCTGTGCCCACAGTGGCGATTCTTCCACATGGATTAAAACTTAAGTATACTGGGAACTCTAACTCAGGCACGTACGAATAATGCTGTGTGCAAGGGCTGAGGTGCAGCTCATGAAGACACGAGGCCGCCAGAGCGCGCTGCCGGTCCCCTGGCCCGCACTCGAGGGGTCGGCTATCAGTTATTTCATAAACCAGCTGATGGCAGCCGATAGGGTCTGATGTTGCGTTTGGGGGGCTCGAGCTGGGGATAAAGAAGGAGGAGACAGAAGAGACTGGGGCAGGCGGGGAGGAGTGGAGTCGGGAGCTGGATGGGTGGGGGCGGCACAGTCCTTCCCTGATGTGGGGGTGGCCCCTGTTGCCTGGGGAAGGGGAGCCAATTTTTTACTTCTCAAAGGAAAAACATCAGTTCCCTAAACCAAGCTGCACTCTGCGCTCTGCCAGCCGGGGCAGGGCATCAGCAGGGACCTGCGTGGGGGTCCCGTGGCTCCCCTGCTTTCTGCATGTGCAAACTGAAGCAAGTTGCCTCGCCCACAAAGTGGGGAGTAATCTCCAGTTTGAGGACCGAACAAGGCCACGGAGGAGCAAGACCAGGGCGGCAGAACGCTCCGAGCCGCTGGGTCACCTGCTTGGCGCTGGGGGCTGCCGCCAGACTGCCTGCAGAATGGACGACTGAGGGTGGGGTGGGTGGAGGACGGCCCTCATTCTGAGGCGTATGCTGTGAGCAGAGTGACCACACGCCCTGGTGGCCCTGGCCAGTCGGCTTCATGCCTGCTGCCCAGTGTAATTATCTGCAGCGCCCTCTCTCTCTCCCTCCACACTGTCAGGACTTGGGTGACCAGCTCTATGTCCGCCCGACCAGGAGTGATGGAGGGAGGCGAGGCCCTCACTCTCAAACAAGAGGGAAGTCCTGTTGTCTTAGTTGGAGACCTCAGCAGACAGAAATGTGCTGAATAACCCCCCCTCGATCTAATTGATGGAACAATGAAGGCACTGGAGAGCCCTGTTGAAAACGCCAAATTCCTGAATTCTTTCCAGCACCCTTCAAATCACAGCTGCTCTCCGGGCAGCATGGACGCTGGGAAGGACAACCTGAGCTGTGGTCCACTTGTTGTGTGGCCTTCGGCCTGTTCTTTCCCTCTCTGAGTCCGTAAAATGAGCGAAACGGCAACCCCACCCAGCCCCTGGGGAAGATAAGAAGGAAGTCCTTCACCCCGTCTCTGGAATGTGCACCAACACTTTAAAATGTGTCTAGCTCACAGGCAAACAAACAAGAAGTAACAGAACCAGTTTCATTTCGCTTATCATACACTGGTCTTCTGAGCAGGGGAGGAATCCCAGGGAAGACCTCGGTTTTTAGTCCTGGAGACATAAACTCCCGGGACCACCAGGGACGCTCTGAGACAGCAACAGGTCACGGGTCCACATGCCCAGTGGCATTCACGGAGCCCACGCTCTCCGTGGGACACCCAAGACCCCGCCTAGAGACTGCCACGTGCCTGGAAGTTGGGTGTGGTGCTTCTGTCACCCTGCGGTGGGGGAACACCACGGGGGAGGTGACACTGCCGCTGTGCTTCCAGCAGGGACTTCCTAAGCCATCCCAGACCAAGAAGGCACACTGGGGGACATCTGTGTAACACCACCCAGACCAGAGGCGTTGCCTCTCTCTCTGTCACCTCTGGGGGGCAGCACTACATGGAATGCACATGGGGGGGTGCCAGCTGGCTGGATGGCTGGACCCCTGAGTGCCCTTGGGGGCGGGGACTGTGGCTGGGTGAGCCTCAGCCTGGGGGCCTGTGCTTTTGGGAGTGGTTAGTGGCTCATCTGCTTCTGAGAAAGAGCCAGAAACTTCTAGTCTCTGCTCCTTCATCCCCAATCACATCCCTTTACTGCTGGCCTGTGACAGGGGTAAGGGCAGCATGTCCTGTGAAGATGTGGCCTCAGCCCACAGGAGCTGAGAAAGACCAGACAGTGGGACCCCTCCCCAGGGCCTGGCCACAGCAGGGACCCTGTGTGCCGCCACCCCTGGCTACCTGTCTCTGCACGCCCTGCCCCCCATCCCAGGACCCCCCAGGCTGCTGGGGAGAAAAGACATTGGTCAAACTTGGTGCAAAGAAGGGAGCGCTGGGTTTTGAGGTCTCAGCATTGCTGACATTGTCCTGGGCTCCTGAAACCTCTGCTAAGATCACTAGCTTTTCTCTCTCCCAAAATGAGGCAAGTTTGGGCTCAGAGACAGCTGCACACCTCGGCTGCTCCATCCACCTTCCAGGAGCTCCAGGGAACGGACTGCTGAGGCACGGAGGTGGGGCAGGAGGAGGCCCACACGCAGCAGGGCCCAGAGAGATGGCCTCGAAGCATCGGCCCTTGGAGCATGTTCCCTGGGCGCAGGCAAGCCTTCTTCCCCAGGGGGCTGCCCACCACCCCTAGTGCAAGCCAGTGAGTGGCACGGGGGACGGCAGGCTGTGAGCTACATCCTTAAGTCAGCTCTGGGATTCAGGAAATCTGCCCAGGGAGGAATTAGGTACCTGAAACAGGACAGACGCCCTTCCTTCTAGAAGCACAGTGCGAGACACAGGTGTGCGACAAGTAATGATGCTGATCGGGACTGGAACGCTGACAGGATGCTGGCTTTGGCCGTGGACATGGGTCCACGCACTTGACAAATGAACGCATTTGACCCTCACCTCCCAGCAGCCCTCTGAGACAGGACCAGGCTCTCCTCCTGCCTGCCTTACAGCCAAGGGCTTTGAGGATCAGAGAGGTTAAGTCTCCTGCCCAAGGCCACACAGCTGGTGTGGTGGCTGAGCCTAGATTCCAACCGGAGCAGTGTGGAGACGATGGTGCCTCAGAAAACCAGTCTCCATGGCCACAGAGAGCTCATGGGACCCGGGCATCACTCTGAAACTCTGTGAGGTTTTTATCAGGACACGTGTGGGGACCGTGGGCCTTGATTGAAACTAAAAAACAAGTCATTCCAGGTCAAATGGACACACATTTTATAAGTGCCAAAATTTACCAAAAATATTTACTTTACCCTCCCTCACCAAAAAAAAAAAAAAAAAAAAAAAAAATCCATGAATCGTCTTGGCACTAACCGACGTCAGCACTCTGTGGGGTTGGGATTCCAAACTCCTCTCTTCAGACCTTCTTTAATCTGGTTACACCTGGGAAACGCCCTGCATCATAAAACGAGTGCTTCATAAATATTTGTTCAGTGTGTGAATGACGCGGCCGAAGGCTTTGCCACAACGAGACTGGTGGAGCTTTCTTTCGCCCCAACCAACCAAGGTCTCTGTAAACATAAGCTGTGTCTCCTTAAACATTTATCAACATAGAATCCAGGAACCTATGTCCTTTGAGAATGAATTCCTTGGTCTGTTACCAAAAAAAAAAAGGGAAGGAAGAGAAGCCACCTCAAAGGAAATGATTGTCACCGTCTGCTGGAAAGCCAGGTCGTCAGATGCAGAAAACAGGCCACGAGAATGTGGGTTGATCAGTTCTGTTTGGAAAGGTTCAGGGCCGACCACTTTGAGAACAGGGAAGTGGGCCATCATGTCAGACTTTGAAGTCTTTTTGAGCAAAGAGCCCCCTTTTATTCAAAACCCAGTGACAAGGAGGATGGCTAAGGAGGAGGGAGGGAACAGAGAGGAGAGCCCTTTGCTGGTGAAAGAGTCTTTTGAGGTCCTGAACACAGGCCCCGGGGCCCAGGACGGCCCCTCACTGTCCGTGGCGGGCCTTCTCCGGCCTTCCATCCGCCCGCTGTTTGCCGACCTCCTCCCTGCTGCCCGCAGGTCCAGCGGAGGCCTGGTGTCTCCCGACTCGTGCAGGGACATTCCCAGGGAAGCTGTGGGTCTGGACTCACCACGTGCAAGCGCCGAAGTCTAGAAACCTGATTTCTGCTTGGCTCACACGGGAGGAAACAGACTTCAGTTCAACCGTGATTTTCGAGTCAAGGTTCGTTAACTACCTAAGAGCCACCAGAAGTTAATTATGGGTAGAATTCTGATGCTCTGATTCAACCTTTAAATCAGCTTCTTCCTTGGTCTGTGGAATGGTGACCAGGGACCCTGGGGACACAGACTCCTGCTGAGACGGGAACTCTGTGAGCCGCTCCAGCAGATGAACAGAACCCGAGGAGGGGTCATAGGAACCTCAGATTTATAGCCAGTCGGCCAGAAGCACTGGGGACAACTAGGACTTCTTGGGACTGGCATCTGAAGTGGGGTGGGGGGCAGTCTTCTGGGACTGAGACCTTAACTCTGGGGTCTGGTGCCAGCTCCAGGGACGCAGTGTCGGAACTGAGTTAAGGTGCAGGACACCGGCTGGTGTTGCAGAGACCTGCTCAGTGGGAGAAAATGCCCACACGATCAGTGACCAGAAGCGTCAGAAGCGGAGTGTTCTGTGGAAAAGTAAAGGAGACACAGAGGAGGCAGGAAGGACTGCAGTCTTTCCTCAAACGCCCTGTGAGGGCGGAGACAGGCACGGAGCGGTGCAGCCTCAAGCGCTGGAGCACCAGGGACTGCCAGGAGCCTTAGAAACCAGGAGAAGAGAGGAAGGGCCCTCCCACAGCCCCGCTGAGACCTGGGTTTCAGACGTCCAACCTCCACACAGTGAGAGAATAAACTCTGCCCCTTTTAAGCCACCAAGTCTGTGATAACGTCTTACAGCAGCCACAGGAAATTCACACAGATGCTGAGCTGAAACACCTCTAGTCCCCTGTGTGCCCATCTGTCAGTCACCACGTCCTGCCACCTCTTCGCTCAGTCACCTTTCACTCGCTCTGTCTCCTCCCCCAAAGCTCAAGACCTTCTGACCTCACGGAGCTGTGCCCACTACAACCTGGGACACGCCCAGGACCCGCTAGCGGCAGCCCGATCGCTCCGACCAGGCTGGCCTGCCCAGCACCTCCCATCTGCCCCACCCCCCACGCCAGGTGGGTGGTCCTCATGCACCCTTCACCTGTCACCTGCTCGAGAGGCCCAGTTCCCACACTCCAGCATTTTCCTACCACCTTCACAAGCTTTGACGCCTCATTCATTCATTTTTCTAAAACCATCAAGTACACATATTGGAAAGGAAACCCTTCATTATTAGTGTAAATGGGGAAACCAGCATCACTAGCCATCGGGAGAGATGACCTTGACAATCAACTCAGTGAAGATGGGGAAGATGAGTTTTGAAATTCTTGCTAAACGCTAGCCCTGTGCAAGGCTCTTGGCTAACGCCAGTGCTCTTTCTCTTAAAAACACAGATCAGCAAGTGGTACAGAGGTGACAAAGGCGCCCCATCAGGGTGTCCAACTTTTTGGCATCTCTATGTCACACTGGAAAAAGAGTTGTCGGGGCCACACATTAAATACATTGTGACACATACTCACACACACAAAAAAATCTCATAATGTTTTAAGTAAATTTACGATTTTGTGTTGGGGCTCATTCACAGCCATCCTGGGCTGCATGTGGCCCAGGGGCCACAGCTTGGACACCCCTAGATCCAAGCAGAGTGTCTCTCTCTGAGTGTGAGAAAGACTGAGAGGAATGAAGAAGGACTTTCTCGCTTCATTGTTTTGCTCAGTTTCCACCAAAAACCGCGGGACTTTTGTGCATCAAAGGACGCCATCAAGAAAGCAAAAAGATGGATCCTGGAGAACATGCTCTCCAGTTCGGTGGGTGGTCTTTTCGTTTTGTCAATGGTTTCCTTTGCTTCTGAGTTTGATGTGGTCCCACGTGTTTTTTCCTTTTGTTTCCCTTGTCCGAGGAGATACATGAGGAGATACATCAGACAAAATATTGCTTTGAGAGATAGGTGAGATTTCACTACCTGTTTTCTTTTAGGAGTTTTATGGTTTTGTGGCTCACATTTAAATCTTTAATACATTTTGAGTTTATTCTTGTGTACGGTGTAAGAAGGTGGCTTAGTTTCATTGTTTTGCATGTATCTGTCAAATAGTCCCAACAGCATTTATTGAATAGACTGTCTTCACCCCATTGTTTGGTCTTGCCTCCCTTGTCAAATATTAATTGACCGTAAAAGTATGGGTTTATTTCTGGGATCTCTGTTCTGTTCCATTGGTCTATATGCCCATTTTTATGCCAATACCATGCTGTTTTGATTACTATTGCCCTATAGTATAGCTTGATGTCAGGTAGAATGATTTCTCAAACCCCGTTCTTCTTACTCAAGATTGCTGAGGCTATTCAGGGTCTTTTGTGGTTCCACGTAAATTTTTGGAATATTTGTTCTAGTTCTGGGAGATATGCCATTGATATTTTACTAGGAATTGTGTCGAATCTATAGATTGCTTTGGGCAGTGTGGACATTTTAGTGATGTTGCGTCTTCCTGTGCATGAGCATGGTATGTGCTTCCACTTATTTGTATCTCCCCCAATTTCTTTCTTCAGTGTCTCAAAATTTTCCATATACAGGTCTTTTATATCCTCAGTTAAATTTACCCCTAGGTTCCTTATTTATTTTTGTTTCTTAGTTTTTCTTTGGGATCATTTATTATTGCTGTAAAAAATGCTACAATGTATGAATATTAATTTTTATCCTGCTATTTTTCTGAATTAACTTATCAGTTTAGTAGTTTTTTGGTGGAGTCTTCAGGGTTTTGTATATACAGTATCATTTCATCTGCAAATAATGACAGTTCTACTTCCTCCTTTCCAATTTGGATGCCTCTTATTTCTTCTTGTCTGATTGCTGTGGCCAGAACTTCTAATACCACTTTGAATAAAAATGGTGAAAGTGGACATCCCTGCCTTGTTACTGATTTTAAGGGAAATGCTTTCAGTTTTTGCCCACTGAGTATGTTGGCTGTGGGTTTGTCATATGTAGTCTTTATTATGTTGAGGTATTTTCCCTATATTTATACTATGCTGTGAGTTTTAATCATAAATGGATGCTGGATTTTATCAAATGCTTTTTCTGCATTTATTGATATGATTATATGATTTTCATCCTTCATTTTGTTTATGCAATGTATCACATTTATTGATTTATGTATATTGTACCCAAAATTATAAAGAACCTATACAACTCAACACCAAGAAAACAAACAACCCAATTAAAAATGGACAAAGGACCCAAATAGACACTTCTCCAAAGAGGACATACAGATGGCCAATAGACATGTGAAAAGATGCTCAACATCACTAATTATCAGAGAGATGCAAACTGAAACCACAGTGAGCCCTAGCTAGTGTGGCTCAGTGGATTGAGCACCAGCCTGTGAACCAAAGGGCTGCTGGTTCAATTCCCAGTCAGGGCACATGCCTGGGCTGCAGGCCAGGTCCCCGGTAGGGGGTGCACAAGAGACAACCACACGCTGATGTTTCTCTCCCTCTCTTTCTCCCTCCTTTCCTCTCTCTAAAAATAAATACATAAAATCCTTTAAAAAAAAAACCCACAGTGAGATATCACCTCACACCTGTCAGAATGGCTATTATCCAGAAATCGACAAACAACAAATGTTGGTGAGGCTGTGGAGAAAAGGGAACCCCTGTGCACTGTTGGTGGGAATGCAGACTAGTGCAGCCACTGTGGAAAACAGAATGGAATTTCCTCAAAAAACTA
Organism: Tonatia bakeri; assembly: GCA_004024845.1. Taxonomy (NCBI): domain Eukaryota; kingdom Metazoa; phylum Chordata; class Mammalia; order Chiroptera; family Phyllostomidae; genus Tonatia; species Tonatia bakeri. The sequence goes on from PVIA01004973.1 coordinate 56,848, forward strand.
AAAATGGAAATGTTTTATGTCTCAGGAATTCTACTTCTGGGAATACATCTGAGGAAACCCAAAACACTACTTTGAAAGAATATAAGCACTTCTATGTTCATTGCAGCGTTATTTACAATCTCCAAGATCTGGAAGCAGCCCAGGTGCCCATCAGTAGATGAGGGGATAAAAAAGCTGCGGCATATTTATGCAATGGAGTACTACTCAGCTGTAAAAAAGAAGGAAATCTCACCCTTTGCGACAGCATGGATGGACCTGGAGAATGTTATGCTAAGTGAAATAAGCTGGTCAGAGAAAGACAAATACCATATGATCTCACTTACATGTGGAGTCTAATGAGCAAAGTAAAGTAACAGAATAGAAACAGAATCATAGATACAGAGAACACGCTAACAGCTGTCAGAGGGAAGGGGGCTAGATGAAAAAGGAGAAGAGATTAAGAAGAAAAAAACAGACAGACATGGACAACGGCGTGGTGACTACAGAGGGAAGGGGTGGGGGAGGTAGGAGAGGGAGACAGATGGTGGTGGGAGGAGACGGCTTTGGGCAGCGAACACACACAACGCAGTGTGCGGACGATGTGCCGGAGAGTGGTACACGTGAGACCTGTACGGCTTTACTAGCCAGTGCCACCCCAGTGAATTCGATAGAAAATTAAGAAGAAAGAGGGCAAAAAGACAAAATACAGAATGGGAGACGTATTTGGAAATCATGTATCTGATAAGAATCTAGTACCCAGAAAACGTGAAGAACTCTTACAACTCAACAACAGAAAGATAAATAACCCATTTAAAATGGGCAAAGGACTTGAATAGACATTTCTCCAGAGAAGCCATAGAAACGGCCAACAGGCACATGGAAAGACGCTCAACATCACTAACCATTAGGAAAATGCAAACCAAAACCACAATAACATACCACTTTGTGCCCACAAGGATGGCTATGATTCTTCTGAATCCTCACCCGAGGACACGCTCATTGATTTGAGAGAGAGAAACATTGACGCGTGAGAAACATCAACCGGTTGCCTTCTGTTCGTGGCCTCACTGGGGACCAAACCCATAACTCAGGCATGTGCCCTGGCTGGGAATCGAACCTGCAACCCCTCAGTTTATGGGGCTCCAACTAACTGAGCCATGCCAGCCAGGGCTATACTTTTTGAAAAGCAGAAAGTAACAATCGTCAGGGAGGATGTGGAAGGACTGCCGGTGGAACGTTGATGGTGCAGCTGCAGTGGAGAAGTTTGGCCGTTCCTCAAAGGGCCAAACACAGTTACTATGTTGCCCAGTAGTTCCACTCTCAGGTCTATGCCCAAAAGGACTGAAATCGGGTGTGCACACACACCAGCACACAGGTGTTCATAGCAGCCCTAGCCACAAGCGCCAAAAGGCAGAAAACCGTCGGAATGCCCACCAGCTGGCGAACGGATAAACCGTGAAGTGGAGGGGATCCACCCACACGGGGGGACAGTGTTCAGCTGTGAAAAAGAATGAAGGGTTCACACAGGCCGCAGCTGGGTCACCCTCCAACACCCTGCTCAGTGACCAACGCCAGACAACGTCCGCCGGGCGTCTGAGTTCATGGACATGGAGTATCCGGACTGTGTGAGTCCAGAGATGGAAAGCAGATCAGGAGCTGATCTGCAGGAGCTCGGGGGTGGCGGAACTGGGGGCTGACTGCTTCTTGGGTATGGCGGCTCCTTTTGGGGTGATGAAAAGCACTGGCTGGAGGCTGCACGCTCAGCGCCGTGTACTTGCCGCTAACTACTCATTTAATCCCCATGAGGTTGGGGCCATTATCATTCTCACTGCACAGATGAGGAAACTGAGGCACAGAAACATAGAGTAACTTGCCGGAGTTATGCAGCTCAGCAGGAGACATAGCTTCCTCTGGTGGACCAGGCAGGTGCTATGGCATGCGGATGGTGGGGTGTTGGAAGTGGTGCTATAGACAGAATTTTCTAGCAGGCATGTGGGGCCCCTATGCAGGCTTCTGGTGTGTCTGCACCTCTTCCTCTTTAAAGGTGATAGTTTATTTGATTAAACCCCAGTCCTACGTTGGGTGGGCCGCATTGTGCTAAATTACATGGTGAGTGTGCATCGCACACCACACTCATTGGGAGAAGCTGCACAGCAACACGGAGACCAGTTAAGTCGATCTCACCCCCTGCTCTGACTTGAAAATGCCAGTGGCCTTCTGGCACCTCGGGCCACAAGCAGACGGAGGACAGCACATTTGTCATTTTCCAGCTCTGCAAGATCGGTTTACGCTTAAAAGCTGCTTAGTGACATTAGTGTGCTGCTTTTTTTTACATTATTACCAGGCTGAATGTAACAGAGGGTAGTTTTAAAATGCGAACCACAAAGCACACCCAGAACATCAAGAACGCATTTCTTAATGTATCGGAAAATGGGAAATTTGTTTTCCCAGAGGATGGCTGACTTTGTAAATTTGTTTCCCAGAGAAACCCAGATAATGGCTTCCTCGCAGAATGAGGAGACCACAGAGGAGGAAATGACGCAGACGGTGCAGCCGCGCTGCCTGGGGCCTGGGCTTCACAGAACCCATCTCATCTAGGTCCCTCCATGGCCCAGGAGGGAAGCTCCGCCTTAGAGAGGTGGTCACCTCCCGAGGTCTCGCAGCGAGGAAGCCACAGGCCAGGATTTGAACCCAGGGTCCCATCCAAAGGCTCCGCCACTTTTTAATGCTCCGCATTACTCAGCTCTGTATGTGTGCTTGTAGACACAACAAGTCACTACACATAAGACATATGGTCCACATGTGACACAAAATGAATCAATGCCACATCATCCATTGGTTCCCTCCCCTCATTTGGGAGGCAAGTGAGCACCCACTACGAGCCACTTGGGGTGCCGGGAGCTGGGGGAACAACGGTGCGCAGACACAGGCACGGCCCCCTGCACCTTGGGGTCCCACGGCACCAACCTTCCCATAGACACACTGGCTATCACAATCCCCCACAGTGCAGCTCCCCATCACTGGCAGCCCGGAACTTAGAGAAGGGACCCCGATCCCAGTTTCTCCCGAAGAGCGTCCTCTCCCCCAGTGTGCCCTTGGGAGCTCTCAGGCGGCCACCCTAACCCAAACTCCCTGGGAACACTGTCTCGGCCCGGCCCCTGGGAGGGGCTCTCTCCCCAGCTTCCCCACAGCATTGCGGGAGTCTCGCCCCAAATAAACAAGCAGGGGACAGTCTGGGAACAGTTGCTACTGCTCAGCAGACATACCCGCTCAGCATTCCGGGGCAGGGGGGTGGCCGGACAGTGGTGGCCGGTGCACGGCCAGGACCCCCGCCCCACCTGCAGATATCAGACAAGAGGGACCCTGCTTCTTTCTGCGAAGAGGGTGGGGGTTATTTTGGGGGCTAGAAAGGGGAGAAACCAGGAGAGACCATAATCTCTCCAACCCTCAAATCATGATCATCTGTTCTCAAACATGACTCCTCATTACAGATGAACATCGAGCTGCCTCATTTTGCTGTAGGAACACAGCCTCTTGGGCGTCCTCGTTCACAGAATCTCCCTCGCTGCCTCCCCAGGGCCTCGCGGCTCCCCGGGGAGAGCCCCAGGGGCAGGAAGCAGGAGGCACTGGCCTCAGTGCACCTCCCTTACCACGGCAGCTCCTCGGTGGGCGGGACCAGGACCAGGCCTGCCTGGGGCGCAGAGACAGCAGAGCAAAGAAACGGCCAAAGGGGCGTGGGAGGGTTTGCATCCCATGGAATGGAGTGAAATCTGACAACGTGCCCGACTTCACTCTGTGGGTCTGGGCCAGGACACTGCACACAAGAAGCTCGGCTTCTACCCCTCGGGGCCCTTTCTCCAGCTGCCCCCACTGGGCTGCCCAGGGTGGAAGAACACGGTTTAAACCCAGTGCTCCTTAGGAGGGCCCCACTCCCACGGCAGGGGCCTCTCATTTCCCTCCATACACACACAGGGCACTCAGAGTGCACACGGGGCACACGGGGCACACATAACATACAGCCCACGGTACATACAAAGTACACATGGTACACACTTGACACACAGAGCACAAACATGGTATACACAGCACACACACACAGAGCACACACGGCACACAGCACACAGAGCACAAATACGCTGCATACAACACACACACACAGTGCACACACAGTGTACACACAGCACACAGAGCATAAATATTCTGCACACAGCACATGCACGACACATAGCACAAGTACATGCATAGCACACATGGTACACACAGTCCATACCCAGCACACACAGTACATACATTGTACACAAAGTCCATACCCAGCACACACAGTGCATTTGCAGTACTGACACTCATAGTGCCCACAAAGCACACACAGTACACGCAGCACACACATACGGTAGTACACACACTGCACACAGGTAGTACACACATACTTCCTTTTAACAAAAAACAATGGGGTGCATGGTTAACTGGAAGGCAACAGAAGTCCTTTCACATCATGGGCAAAATACACTGAAGTTTTTTCTTCCTCACAGGAAATCGTGAACTAACACGAATGTTGCCTTCTAGTGAAAACACGGCAGAGCAAACACTTAAAGTGAACTCCAGCTCCCACTCGGGATGTCCCACGGGGCCCAGTGCCCATCGCCCCCTCCAGCCGGGCTCGGAGTGAGGAGAAGCTGCCCTGGTGTGGCAGCTTCCTGTCCCTGGGTACCGTCACCACCTGAGCCAGGAGGCGTTTGACCCTGCTGAGCCTGTGGGGGCAGTGACCCGAATGAGCTGGAGGACACCTGTGGGAATGCTGGGGTGAGCAGCGTTCTGGAGTGGACGGCTTGTGGGGCCCCCACTTTCCGGGGAAAGACGGACATTCTGAGGTGCACAGGCTCAGTGAGCCACCTCTCCAATGCAAGCTCATATTTTTCTCACCATAGGTCCCCAAAATAATTAATAGGTGAGGTCCCTGTACCTGAGTTTACCCACACGGCAGCGCCAGCCAGTGAACAGTAACGTGAGTGCCATCGAACACCTTCTCTGGGAGGACACGGGCTAGCCAGTGCCACTCAGCCTCCGACCACAGCAGCGTGCCGAAGAAAGAACAGAAAAGCGGAGAGAAAACCTCATCCCCCAGTTTGCTGGTGTGGTGTTTGAGATGCCTGCTTAGTCAGCTTTCCCGTCAAATATTTCCTAAAATGCCTTTATAATTTTCAGCTGAGTTGAAAGAGGCATGCCCAAAATTTTGAGCATGCTCTCTCTGATTAAAGGTTTAGTCCCCGCATTCTAAGGGAAAGGGGAGGCGCACATGTGTTAAACAGCAGTGTGCTGGTGAGGCAGACACAAAACCAGCAGCGGGCATGCGTGCAAAACTGCTGACCCGCCACAGGGACGTTTCCAACCGGCAGTGTGAGCTCACACGCAAACTTGACAAAGAACCGACCTGCTGTGACATTCCTGAGTTCTCAGGGAGGAGCGACGTCTGATGCCCAATGTTAAAAGCTGTTGGCAAGTGCAATTTTCTCAGAACCGAAACCAGAGGCAGCAGGAACATTCCAGAAAGCCCCCTCCCGTCTGCATGCCGCATCTGTGGGTACTTACAGAGAACCGCTTCCCGGGAGCCCTAGGGAATCACCTCGCTCAAACCCGTGTCTGCAGCACAGGAGACCCGCTGGCTGAGACTATGGACATTTCCATGTCGGCCGCCACGGTGGAAGGCAATGCATTATTTACATGGCCACTTGCTGGGTGACCCTCCTCCCCAGACTAGCAGCTGTCGGTCCCCACGCGATGCCATTACACACCAGAGCCAAGCACCCAGCAGGAGAAAGTGATAGGAGAGATCGCTCCTCTCCAGCTGAAACACGTACTCGGAAAGAAATTTATGATTCGTGGAGGTGGAGCGACTTTAAGTTTCAAATAAATCAGTGAGCAAGGAGGCATGAAACCCTGGGAGACGCGTGCGCGGGTGCCTGGCTGTGGCGGTCTGCATCCTGGCAGGGCCGTCGGGACCGGGTGCCGTGCACCCAGGAAGGAGGAAGACAGGAAGGGAGCAGTCCCAGCACCTGCAAGGGCAGCCCCAACCCCGACTGCCCAGCACTCTGCGTTTCGTCTTCAAATATCAGTGACTGCTAATGTTAGGCTTTCTGAAGGGTGTTTTCAAGCAAAGCTGAATGGAAATGCAACCTGAATTGGAAAAAAAAAAAGTGAAGGACATCTATTATTACTGCCTGTCCCCAAATGGGGTTTAAAGATAAAACTCTTTTATTCTAGCACTTTCTAGTCGGCGGAAAGAACAGTTCTATTTCTGGCACGATGCTGCTTTGCAGAGTGAACGTCTCACATCAAAAAATATCTGGGTTTTTGTTTTGTTTTGTTTTGTGGTTTTTTTTGACAGCGCTTCCTGAAATAAAAAGGGAAATGCACGCTCAAGCTTTAGGCTCAAGACTGTTACCCCAAAACTGGTGCTCGGGGGCTGCCTGCTCTCACCAAGTTCTCCTCCTGGCGACGGAGCAGAAGGCCTCTGACAGCTTCTGTATTTCACATTCTATGTGGTGCACCGCAGCCCGGCAATGTGCCAGAAGTTCCCGTCTGGTGCTCGAGTCAGTGGTGCGGGCGTGCCCGCGGAGCGCAGACAGCTGCCCGTGGCCTCGGTTCTTCAGAAGGAGCCCCAGCCCTCGGGCACCTGGCAGCCCACGGTGTCGGCCGCACGGCTGGCTGCGAAGTCTTCCTTTCCGAGTGCTCGTTCAGTACCATGACCGTCCCCAGGGCCAGCCCCAGGCTCCCCCTGTCCAGTTGCCCCGAGATTCTGAAGTGCAGTTCACTGAGCACTTTCTTTGTGCCAGGAACTGAGCTTGGGACTGCCAGGGCATTTACTTCCCCATTATTTCCGCCTCCGGTGAAGGACACTCGGGCCACAGCCTAGCCACGCCCCCTGGGAGGCGGGGCCGCTGACCGGCTCTGAGCGGCTCGGACTGGTGCCCACCGGTGGTGTGTCCTCATCAGCTTCCCTTCCTCCGTGACTCCGGTGATCCATTCATTATCTGAAAGTGCCGCTTCTCGTTCACTTCCTGCGGACGAGGAATCTCGGAAACGATCAGTGCAAACCATCTCTGCTGCAGACAGCCGCCGCACTCGCCTCTCATTCCCAAAGGGGCCCGTTATTTCCGCTGGTTGCCATGGCGACGCTCCAGCATGGCTGCTGTGTGTTCCACCGGGTCCCACCGCAGCCGCAGCTCTCGCTTACATCCAAGCGCTGGTTCCCAGAAAACAAACAGCAGGCCGTGCCAGACTCAGCGAACTCTTAGCTCCATCTCCCAGCGGTGCCGGCCGGCCGGAGATGGGTGCGGCGCGTGGGACCGCATGAGCGTGCAGGGGGATTTAAAGCAAGAGGAGGCATCTCAGAATGCCTTCGTTTATTTTCCTGCATTAATTTAAGGGGAGGTTTCTTGGTCCCAGGTCTTGAGAAATGTTTTTCACAAAACCCCCGAAAGTAGTATGCCTGCCAATGAGGAACTTAAACATTTTAATCGTTGGTCATTCATAGGAACGGATCCTCGTTTTTGAAGCAACAGTTTAGTTCTGTCTTGCTTTTTATTGGTAAGTAGCGTCCACGCACACAGACACACACACCGATTCCTGAGGTCTCTAACGTGGGGAGTCTGGCTTAAAAACACCAAACAGACAGACACTGTTCATTGGGACCTCCTAGTCTTCAAGGCCTGGTTTGCTAAGGGATGGACTTTCCACGTGCCTAACTCGCAGTGATCTCTGATGCTGGTGCTCTGAGGTCTGAGCCCTGGAAGCCCGGTGGTGGGACAGTGTCCTCGCTTAACAGCTGGCATCAGAGGGGGGCAGGGAAGGGAACCGAGAAGCGGAAGGCCGGAGTCCCCTGTCCAGCACCAGGGCCCCACGGCTCTGCCTTCTGAGCTCATTCATGTGCACACTCAGGGCCAGCAGGCGGCAGGCCTCTCGGCTCTCATGGCGAAGGTCTGGAGAGCTGGCTGGGCCTCCCGGTAAGAGGGTGTCCATCAAAAGGGGACTGGCCGCCTGGGTCGAACTTCAGAGGCCGCCGTTTGGAACAGGAGGGTAATTTACTTAAGCCAAACTTCAAGGAGAATGTTAAATCCAAGTTTGGCCCAAATTCATCGAGTTAACCTGAACTTGAGACATGAGATCTGTTAACACTCTGATCTCTGTCTCCATATTTGGTCTTTGCTTTGTTTTCTTCTTCTTCTTCTTCTTTTTTTTTTTTTTTTGCAACAACACTATGAGGACTGGCCAGGCTCAAAGATGAGAAGGTTTGTTGTTTTAGCAACAGAAGGAGAACTTTCTCTACAGAGGAAGGAATGCCGTGGGGGCCTCAGACGCCAGGGCTGCCACCATGAATAGGCACACTTCTTAGGACACCCACGTCCTGCAGAAATGAGGGCTGTGACATTCACAGGATCCCCGAGGCAGGGCCCACCAGCCCCATATCTGTGAGCTCAGAGCCTGCGGCCGTGTGGCTGGGGCCGCCTCTGCATCTCTCTGCACCCCACCCCTGGGAAGAAGCGTTTCGGAGCTCAGCTGCTGATATGGGACGAGCCAGAGGGTGGATGGATGGGAATCTGCTGGCCTGGGCTCCAGACTCAGGTCCCACAGCTAGAAAACCGGGACATCTCAGCTGTACACGCTGAAGGAGACTCCTAAGCTGGAGCCCGCATGGTTAGGGTCCTGAGTCACTGGAACGAGGAATGACCCAGAGTCAGAGCTGCGGGGCAAGACGGGGCACCGAGCTCACAGGTGCGCCCCACAAAGCCGGCCCTGACCCAAATCCTCTCTTAGTTTTCTGTTGTGGAAGGAACGACTTTAGCAGGGCAGGTTTTGAGATTCTTCCCCTGTACGGCCTATCACGCAAATGGGTGTTGGGAGCCCACTGAACTGCCGTTGGTGGAACGTAGGCGAAGTTTTTTGTTGCCGAGCAATGGAAGCTCGTGGCACCGCACGACCTTGTTAGAGGATGTCTTCCTTCCAAACAGTTAGACGTCACCCACCGCTCCGTGTCCGCACCTGGAAAACCAGATGAGGTGACAGCACCCTGGGATGAACAGTGAGCTTGCTGGGCCCTGGCAGTCTGGTGCCCATAATGAGCTTTCCGGGAGAAGCTGGACTCTTTCTGGCACCCAGGCTGCTGCGACAGGGCAGGTGGGATGGGGGGCTTGCCGAACTCGCCAAGAAAGTGCCTGTTTTCAGAAGTATTGGAAACAGGTCAGATCCTCTCAGTTCAAGGTGGTCGGGGATTCCATCCAGTGGGTGTGGCGTGAGTGTAAACATGGCCCGAGTACTAAACAAGGCCGTGAGGACAATTAGGTTCCCGACCTGACGATTTTCCTTCAACGCTCAGTGAATTCGCCACCACTCTGAGTAATGCTTGCGTTAGGTGCCCCGTTACACCACCCAGGAGAACGAGTCAACTCTTGCAGCCTTGCTGGAAAACACGGTTTTCACACAGGTGTGTATAACCCTCTACTGCACGCAGCTATCTGTGAAACCACAGGAAGACTGGTAGACAGACAGTCCAGTTCCAAACCGGCGAGCGGGCTCGGGGCCATCAGCGTAGGGCCAGCTGGGGACGTCTGTGCTGCTGTTCTAGATCCAAGCCCCCAGAGAAGTTAGGGGCCCCTGAGACCCAGCTAAGTCCTTTATACAAAGGCTCTGGCAGGTACATGACTTATTGGTTGTCAGGCGGTCCACTGAAGGCAAGGCAGGGGTTTGGACTGGGTCCCCTGGGGGCCACGCCTATGCCCCTGTCTTCCGGGAGGCAGCCACTGTGCACTGACCTCCTGTTCTTCAGAAGGGAGAGAAACGGCTCCACCCCGTTCAGATGGTGGCCCAACAGCTCAGGGCCATGCCCACCCACACCACCTGCTAGCATTGAAATTCCGTGCCTGGAAATGGGACACGTATTTATTTATTTTTAGAGAGAGGGGAAGGGAAAAATCGGGAGAGAAATAAGGATACGAGGGAGAAACTTCCATCACCTGTCTCTTGCAGGCGCCCCGACCAGCAGCCACACCTGCAACCCAGGCGCAGTGCTGGTGAGCCAGAGAGCCGGTAAACACGGCCGCTTGGAATGAAAAGGACAGAAGACCTTTCTATGCAGTAATGATGGCACCAGGAGGAATCAAAGCTCTCACTCACAAGGGGTCACGTTCCTGCGGAAAAGAAGTCTCTCATCGCAAAACCACAGTGACAGTCCAGTGCTCGGGCTGCCATTTCTCAGGTCAGGGACGCTCCCAGGGCGTGAGCACAGCTCAGCTCGTGGGCTCCGCGCTCTGTAGCCGCTGTCCCGAGAGAGGTGCCTAATCACTTATCTCTGAGTTTCTGTTCTGTGAGTGCAGAACGATGGGACAGTGGCCCAGTGTGCTATGGGGGGCGGCTTGGAGCCTGGCCCTGCCTCCTGCCCACTCTCAGGACAGGGTCTGGACTGTCCGCTTCCTGGGGGTCCCTGACAGCACACCCCACCTACAGGGTGGCATCCCAGCATCTGTGGGGCCTCACTGTCTGAGAGTGGCCCCGGGCCCCAGGGAGCACAACATTAAATAGAAAGTTAAAAACCCCACCACGATAGTCTGGAGAGAGACCACAGAAGAAAGGACAAAGCTTTTGTCCCTGTTTGTTTCAACGAGAGAAGCAGGCTCATCTGTCAGGGGCCCAGGTCGTGCTAAGTGCTGCCCCAGGTGCCAGGGACAGAGAGACACTGCTCTCGCCCGCTCACAGCCTTCTCCTGCTTCCCCCACCCTCCCGCCAGTCCATCCATTCACCCGTCGCTCAGCCACGCTGGAGTCCTGAGGCCCAGGTGAGGAGGCCCCTGGGGACTCACACACAATGGGGACAACCGCTGTCCTCCTGGGAGCTGACACGCCCCCATGTCACGGGCAGGCAGGGAACCGAGTCACATGGACTGTCCTCGCTCCGTCCACAGGATGTCACCGTGCACTAATGTCAAGTCATGTGTCACCCGCTATGTAAACCACAGACGAAGCAGGAAATAGGAGTTTGGAGAGAAGGCGCCTTTTCTGCAGCTGTGCTGATAGCACTATCTCCGCAGCCGTTCTTGAGATTTGGCTTCTCATTTCCCAAGCTGAGTATTTGCTGCTCTTTTAACCACATCCTCGAAAGAGGCCCTTCACCGTGGATCTTAGAGACTTAGGTTTCTAAGTTTTCACAGCCTAGATTGCCCAGACCCCATAGAGCCTGGGTCTCTTGTCTGTCCCAGAATCTGTGACCAGTTCAGAAGTTTCTAGAAGCCCGTTTCCTCCGTCGTCACCTCCTCTGGGTGCACCAGGCCACTAGCCCTGTGACAGAGGCAATTTCACACTTGCTTTTTGTCCACTGGCACGTTGTTAGACATGTACCAAATTTTCATAAGATGCGCTGTCGCCTGGGTGAAATAAGGGTTACATTTTTTTTAAAAAATCTCTAAGAGGAATTTCAGAAAGAGGTTTGCACGTTCTGGTGAATAATGAAGACCCCCTTCTGCACCATTCCCAGAATGCCCGGACTTGGTACTTGGGTTTCTGACCAGGGACCGGAGTTTCAAGAGGAGGCACTGGGAATTCGGACTCTGTACCCAAGCTCCAGTTTCTGGCGGGGGCCCATCAGCAGACCAAGCAGTCAAGGCTGCCGGTCCAGGCCTGTGGCTTGGCCCTCAGAGCAGCTAGGTCTTCCTGAGCCTTTCCAAGCCCCGGGCCACTGGGGAACAGCATCCTGACAAGGGGTGTCTCCTCACCAGGGAAGCCCCACCCCAAAAAGCAGAGTCCAGGCCTCAGATGTCGCAAAGCACCTTCCCCCTGCCCCATCTGCCACCCCCTGTACTTCCTAGGGTCCTCGCCTCCCTCCCAGATGGCTCTCTGTGCTGTTGGTTCTGTACTGGAACCCTCCAGTTTCTGCTGGTGCCCCATCCCGGACGGACAGAATTCTAGAGCTCTGAAGTGGTGGGTGACTCCTTAGGGGGCGGGAAGCTTGATTGAAGCCATGCAACCAGCGAGGCTGGATGCTGGGCCTCCTGACCACCAGGCGGCCTCCCCTGCCCCACTCCTTCCCTGGCGCCGTTGCCCCCACCAGACTGACTCCACTGAGTAGTCGCCTGCCCACCGCCCCCCACGTCATCCTTTGTTTTTCTCCAGTACCACCTCCTGCCCTCTGGACCTTTTTGGCCTCTGCACGCAGCCCATCTTCCCAGGCAGCACGTGCAGACCCGATGCTGGGTCCCTGGCACCGGGCAGAGGGCCCGAGGCTGGAGGGCACGTGCCCGGCTCACCGGTCTGTGCATAAGACCTGAGGGAGAGGTCGCCATACAGACGGCCGGCTCAGCCCTCCTGCCTCTGGGGTTGAGGCGGGTAGAGCGGAAGTGGGCCCGAGCTGGGCTAAGAGCTTCGGTAACCAAGATGACACCCCGAGCTGCTGTCAAACAGGTTATGGGCCAGAAGGGGTGACCAGACCCCAGCTGGGTGAACGGAGGCCACCTGCAGTCCACACAGAGGACAGGGAGGAAGCGTGACAAACACCGTGTGGAAATTATGTTACTCAGTTTCCGTTCGGGAAGCCTACCACATGGCTTCCCAAGTGGAATGGGTTCGTTGGAGCATGAAAAACAATTTTCAGAAACATCTTCAGAGAAAGAAACACATTTGAGTGTTTACCGAGGCACCGTCCCCTCTAGCGGGGACGCCAGGGCCACAGGATGACATCGTCACTGCCGTTTCATAAGAGCCTGGGGACATTCCCACATCCTCTTGTCCCAAATGCTCGGAGGACCACAGGGCTCAGGTTGTATCAAAAATAATTTCTTAAAGGAAACATGACTTAATCCTCAGCTCAAGAGAAGAAAAACATACAGCTCTGGGTAGTGAATCACTCATTAAAAATTAAATAAATCCGCCCACAACGGGAAGCAGCACCACAGAATGTCACTGGCGGCTTCCCCCTGGAGGGAGGCCAGACGTGGCTCTTGTAAACAGTGATGCTCCTGAACTGGAGGCTTCAGGCCCTAACTTGGTTTCAGCCACGCTCACTTCCCAGGCTGTCCTCTGTTGAGAGCTGCGGGCCCAGGGGTGCCCTGGGGCTTCCCATGGTTCCCGACAAGATGAAGTGATCCACCCCCGCAGGAAACCACTCCTTCAGGTCAAAGAAATTGTCACACTCCTCCATAGCCCCTGGCCAGAACAGATCCCAGAGTAGCACTCGAGGTACCTGTTAGCAACTGCCCTTTCTGCTTGCATTTCAACGCCAAGGCGCACGCGGTCCCAACTCTCACGTACTTCACGGGAGCAACACCGTGGAAAGGATGAGACCGCTTTTCAAAGTCTATTTCCATTAGTGAAACCCTCCTCCTGTGTCCCTGCTTCCTTTGGAAGGCGGGGGGTGGGGTGGGAGCAAATCCAACCGAGAGACAGGGAGACAGAGTGCCAAAGTGGAGATTACAAAACACATAGGACAGACAAACCACCTCGCGGGAGGGAGGGCAACAGAGGTGTGTGGCCCCAGGCACGCGTGACACGGAGCAGTGGCTGCTTCGGGGACATGTCTGTTGTTAGCCCAAAACCCAGAGAAGCATCGCCCAGGGTCTTCATGCCTTAGAACATGACAAACTTCTCACCCACCTTTGGCTTTTTAGACAAAGAAGGTGCGACTCAGAACACGTCTCAGTCACTCAGCTTTCTAGAACTAAACTCTATTTCTGTCCACCTTTTACAGGGCTCCTGTGCAAAAAACCACGATCACAACTGAGCTCTCCGACCTCGTTTTCCAGTAGCTTGCACAACCCCAAACCTGCGCCGGGCGGCTGAACGGACAGACCAAGGGCCGAGGCTGGCAGGGAGGGGAAACCGGCGAGTGTGTGAAACGAGATTAGAAACTGGATTTGGTCAGCAGATAACGTGTGGAAATAGTTGGGAGCTCCGGCCAAGATCAACTCCACTGATCAGAAAATTGTTCCAAAATGTAATTATCTACCAGCAAACTGTGCAGAACCCGTGGGATGTGCTATTTATAAACGAGCTCTACTCGTGAATAACTGCAAAATAATATTTTTCAGGATGGAAAATTTTATTTCCTCTTGGCTGGCGTGTCCCTCCCCTTTGGTGGCGGTGATGACCGCAGAAAACACTGGAGCCTTGACTGTCCCCGCCCACTGTGCCAAGACCCAGTGAGAACTTGAGAACGCGAGAACTGGGGAACACACCCCTAGGCTGTCCCCAGGCACCTCTGAGGCCCAGACCAGACCCTGACCTTGAGCCTCTGTGTCAGCGGTCAAGTGCTTCACCTGCTGTGCCGCATCAGAAACGCGATTTGTTGTCGGCAGGAGGCACTCAAGTTCTCTGGCAAAGCAGGAAATACAGCACTTCCTGGTTTGTTTGTTTGTTTGTTTGTTTTTTCGTGACTAAACGTTTCCACCAACTTGACATTTTTAAAAAATTAATTTTTCCACAACAACATGGGAACATGGTAGCTTTTAAAAAGTACAATGTAGCACCTGAACACAAACGGCACCCTTCCGGATAGCAGATCCGTCTCGGTAGGGTTACTTGAAATCAGTTAAATGCCATCAACACGTTGTTTTGAAGTCGTTCGAATTCATTCAGCTCCCACATAAAAACGCAAGTTTTGCCTTTTGCTTGTTCTCACTTTTGTTCAAAACAAGGAGAAGAAAAGCAGCTCAGAGATTCCATTACGTGGCTCGGTTTTTGTTCGGCATGCCACAGAAATCGATTTTCCCACATTTCAAACACTTCATGCTAAACTCCGTGCCATAATAAGCAGTTTTTAAAAGTCACTTCAAATTGGCAATTTTTAAGCCCAATGCATCTAATCTCCTGCAGCTCAATGTCCGGATGCACACAGGGACGTCCCCTAGTGGACGGGACAGAAGTTGGGGGCGAGTCCCCAAAGCAAACGGGGGTTGGCCCACATGCCTTCCACGGTCCACCAGAACTCATTCCTGAATCTGGGGTTCGGGAGGTCTCTCCGTGACTCACACTGGAAAGGCCCTGCCCCCTGGCCCAGGGTAAACGACACTGCTTCTCGGGCTTTCCGGGGCCAGTAGCCCATGAGGCCATCGGCTCCCACGAGGTGACTGCAGCCCCGCCTCGTACCCTAAACACAGCCCCTGAGCACCGGCTCGGTGCCCTACCCAGCCCTGGCACCTCCCATTTTCTGACCACATCATGGCGAACTAAAATATCACTTCACAAATCTTGCTGTTAAGGAAAATCAGGAGGGCGGGTTGGATGACAAAAATAGGAAGTATCCAGCTGTAAATGGGTGGGATTTTGCTGTGTCATCCAGCTCGCCCAGAGCCAGCCATGGCCAGGGATTGTTTTCCTGCGAGGTGGGCCGCCCCCAGGGTTCCTGGCAGCCCCATGGTGGACGGCCCCTCTCTGGCAGGCACCGCCTGGCTGGGCAGTGCTGGGCTCAGAGGGCTTCCTGAGCCCACACCCAGGTTTCCTGCAGGGGCCGGGCTGGGCCAGTGGAGCTGTCTGCCAAGTGTTCCCTTCACAAAGGCTTCCTGGCAATACTCTCTAACTCAGTTTAAATACCTTAGGAACTTTATGACATGCAACCATGACATAAGTCCCACACGACCAGAAAGGGTCTCCTCTGAGCGTCCTTCCCTTTACCTCTGCTCCTTCTGGACTGACACCGGGGAGCCATCCTGGCTGGCGAGGAGGACCCATGCTTCCTGTGGGTCAGCTGCCGCGGGTTCCTAGCAGGGGAGTCCAGCTCTACCAGGTATGCGGGACGAGGCGCGAGTTTATATAGGAAAGCTGGGTTCCCGTTCCTCTGAGTGGAAACTGTGACCGCCGAAGACCTGGCCTCTGCTACGTGACAAACGCTCACTGAGCAGACTCCTTTAAGAGGCACTTCTTGGAAGAATGCTGGAACTTTCCTGGGGGGTGGGGTGGGCATGGAAACACTTGAGGGATTGATCAGCTTGGCTGATGAACCATCAGGTCCGGAGGCGGCGTTTCTTCCAAGTGGCGTCAGCTTCTCCCTCAGTCTCTGAGTAACGAAGGTCTCTGTCGGGAGAAACCCTTTCTGCTCGGAAAGGAAGCCCGTGGAGCCCACAGGTGCTAATAAAAACCCAAGACCAGGGCAAAGGAAGGGAACAGGAGTCGGATCTCGTAGAAAGTTTTCAAGTCTTCAGTGTCTTTCTGCAGCCTCGGGACCAGGAGAGGGCACGGAGCTCGGCCGGTCCATCAGCACAGACAGAAGCGGGGCTGGGGCGGTGAGCGCGGTGGCAGCGGCTCAGCTGCCCAGGCAGAGCACACCGCATGGGGAAGCCGTCTCATCCTTTTTTCCCCCCTGACATGGTGGCCAATCAGGCCAGCTCCAAGGAAGAAAAGTGACTTGGAGGACAAAAGTCACATGTATTGAGACGGATGGAGGAGGAAGCCTGGAGGACAAGGCTGGTGTGTGGACATTCTTGGTTAAATTTGAAATCAGCGCTGAATTTAGTTTTCTTGTATTCCTTTGGTAGGTCCACAAGCCAAAGTGAAATGGCCAAGTTATAGTATCACTTAATCTTGGTAACTGAGGATACCCTTTAGTATAACAATACAAGACCTCAGAGAGCCTGGAGCAAATATTTAAACCTTAATTATGTGCCTTCCATCAATTCTTAATTCTGCAATTCCACTGCATTATTGAAATGCTATGCAACTGAGACCCACGGAGTTGCCAGCATTCCCCCCCTTGAGGGAACGCTGCTCATATCAGATGACCGGTAAGAACGGTAGCATTCCTTCCCAGGTTTATCTTTAAATAAGAAAGGAAAAAAGGAAACTATGAGAATGGGTGACTGTTCTGAAAAGACTCCTCTCAATCTGGTTTAACCAGGAAAAATTTTGACTTTTGTTTAAGAATCAAATATTAACATAGTGTTGGATCATTTGCTGAAAATGAGGGACTGTAGCTAGAAGGGGCAGGTCCTTCTGACACCACGGCAGTGCTGGCCCACACCTTGCGGCACTCTAAATGCCTCCTTTAGACGTTGAAAACAACTGCAACGGTTTTGTGACAATACTAATAACAACTGTGAGTGCTTCCTTTGGGTCGCCTCGTTTCAACGCCGCAGTAACCTCGGGAAGTGACAGACGACAGGTGGGGAGCACCGTCTGCGTGCTCACTGGGCAGGTACCTGCGGGGCCCCTCTGCAGCCAGCCAGCCCCGCGTGGATGGACGGAGGCTGGGGACTGACGATGGCTCTCTCCCGCCCTCCCCGGGGCAAGCCATTTATTTAGTTCTCACGGACTGAAAAGCAAGTTTCTAACTCCACAAATGTGAAATACATTCTTTCCTGTTAGTTGAAACTTCAGCATGCTGGAACAAGCCTCAGAGGTTTAGCAGGGAAACTGCCATGTGCTGGGAGACCGCCCTGACATTCCACCCTGACCCCCGGCAGGCACAGGCCAGCGGCAGCAGGTTGGGCGGCCAGCACACCAGATGGGGGTCCATGCTCCCAGGGCCGCTTGCTTCCTTGTCTCCGGGAGAGAGAGAGAGAGAGAGAGAGAGAGAGAGAGAGAGAGAGAGAGAGAGATCCTGAGAGCAGAAAAGCACTTTTTCTCCAGGAACTCCCTGCTCCCTGAGGCAGAACTCTACTGCCCTACTGACACAGTGGCACAGGTGGCCCAAGGACAGGGCGACGCTGCCCTGAGTGGCTGGGGCTCCCAAGGGCCTTCGGTGGGAATAGCGGTTAGAAGTGAACTCCCAGACGAGCACTCAGTTACCTTTGGATGGTGGACCAGCTTCTGAATCTCTCCCTAGATTTAGATAATGCAGGGGCTGGGAAGCCCCAAAAGCATAGGTCACAGGGTCGAAGCTGAGAGAGCTGGTGACCACTCACGGAAGCTGGTCCACTGGCCAAGAGGCCACCCATCCTGGAGAGGACGGGTGGCAAGACAGGTGAGGAGGGGCCGGTGCTGAGCCAAGAGCCGAGGAAGCCAAGGTGAGACCCTGCATCTCGGAAGGAGACGCGTCTGTGGGGCCCAACCCTCCGGCAGTTCATGCCAGTGTGGTGGCCCCTGCAGATCCACTCACACCCGTGGGAACAGGCCAGTGTCTCTCGTTTAGGCATCGAAGGCAACAGAGACCACAGGCCCCTTGTCACTGAGTCTCTGTTCTGTGGCCGACACCCCTATGATCACCCTTGTCTTTGATTCCACGGTTGACACCTGCCCAAGGAGATCACACCGTTCCGAACATTCATGATGTTCATCACGTCATCTGATGACAACATGACAGGGAAGGTGGACAACACAATTGTCTTAGCAGGCGGCACACAGAGACCTTCCTGTTCTCCATCCTGATGATAAATCGTTGGCTGTATTTGACATTCCTTCCAGACAGCAACGTGGTCCATGCAGTGAAAATGCACCGAACCGCTCCAGGAATAACCGTGAGCATTTGTGCCCCGAGGACATGGCACCAGGGAGGGCACCCCCACCCCCACCCTGCAAGGGGAAGGCCAATCGGGACAAAATAGGGACCCATGTTCCTTAGGGCCCTTCAGAGCAGAGTCCAGGTGTTTCAAATAAGGCGACACATCTAAGAAATAAAGCTTCCTACTTGCCCACGTTCTGGTTCACTCGCTAAAGCCGAGTGCCTCCATTGTGCTGCCCACGGGCTGCAGCCGCTTCGAAAGCACTAAGGTTTTCTTGTTTCAATTCCTTTGGGGAATTGACCCTGTTGAGCTGATGAAGTAGAACACAGCCAAGACATGGCATTTCTCCTTCTAAATAATAGGACGGCATGACCACGCACAGCGGCCAGGACCTCGAAAGGCAGAAAATTAGGGGGTGACTACGCTTTTCTTTTTTCACCGAAAGCACAGTCTGGAAAAACTCCTTCTCGGCAACCTTCCCCACAGCCGACCATCAAAGGAGCCACTACCATTGACGCCGCCGTGTGCCTCTGGGCTCCCGAAGAGTCACCACGTGTGTGCACCACTGAGATAAGGCGAGGCCCCTGAAAAGTTGGGGCACGTCAGGGCAAGGAGAGCGTGTGGAAAGTGCGTTCTCAACAGAATGTTCCAGGAGGCTGACAGCCCGGCTTGAAACACACACACACAAGAAAGCAGCCAGAAGTGGGGTGTGAGCCTGTTGGAACAAGTGGAAGCCTCCTGTGCTAACAGGACATGCTGACCACATGGCCCTCTGTCTCTGGAAGGTAATGTTTCTCTTACAACTACACCCCTGCACACACATACACACATTATTTAGATAGTTGGCTACACATCAGAAATAATTTTTTAAGATTTTGTACTCACCCAGGGAAAATGCCAGCTATAGTCTGAAAAAGAAAGAGAAACAAAGAGTTAGTTTCCTGGTTAATAGGCTCAGTGGCTAATTCTAGCCACTTCTTTCTCAGCATCACCTGCTGAAGGTGCCCGACTTCGCCTCATTGTTTGGGTCTCCTTGAGGCCTTTTTATCTACATGACCGCAGCTGCTTTTTCCTGGAATCATCAGCTTTCCGAAGTGTCCTGCCCCGAACTCTCCTGTGATGTCTGGTTGTCGGTCGATGGTGGAGGGTGGTGGCTGACCCAGATCTGAAACGCTTAGTATCTCGCCCCAAGGTGCCCCATCAGTCCGCTGCTCCATCTGTAGCCTACAATGTCCCCTCCCCTGACACAGTCCCCTCAGCCCAGCTTCTCTAGAGTCAGCCGCTCACTCCTGCTTGGGATGTCCCCGACCCTGGTCAGTCACCATGCAGCTTGCTCATTCCCCATTCATTTAACTCTACTGTCCTTCTGAAAACAGTTTTGCCAAGATGTAACTTACACACCAGGAAGTCCCCCGTGTAAAGTGCACAACTCAATAGGTTTTAGCATAGTCGTGAGTTTTGCAACCACCACCATAATCTCTTCTAGAATATCTTCACCATTCAAGAGAAGCCCCATGCGCATTAGCTCATTAACTCTGGGTCCCGCCGCCACCCCCAGCCCCTCCTCACCCCCACCCAGGGCCCCTGGCAATTGCTAATCTACACGCTGTCCATGGATGTGCCTATTCTGGGAATTTTGTATGAAGGGGCCCTGGGATACACGGCACCTGTAGCGTTTTAGAGGTCCACGCACTACACAGCGTGGACCAGCACTTCACCCTCTCACGGACAAGTCCTGTCGCCTTGTGCGAAGGAACCCCGTTTCGTCTCTCCGTTCCTCACCTGACAGACGTGCCCCTTGTTCTGGTGTGAGTGGCCCGGAAGGCAGCCTCGTGGGAGGGCTCGCCGCCTGCATCTACCTGTGGCCGGGGACGTGCTCGGTTGTCACTGCACATTTGTACTGCAAGAGAACGGAATCGACCATCACTATTTCACAACAGCGGACGCAGTGCACGGCGCTCCCCACCGGAACAGACCACCTCTGACCTGAGGCGTGGCCAGGCTGGGTATTCTACAGCAAAGACAATAGTGACCCCGTGCTGTGCAATCACAACAGGCCGCGCTCACCAAACAGCTGCCCTGTGAGGCAGAGTCAGAGCAAAAGAAGCGAAAGCAACCGACCTGGTTCCTAAGGAATTTTTAAATCCTGCAAACCCACAGCCCCCATCATTCTTCGCAGTAGAAAACTGAATGCCCCCCCACCCCCCACACTGGGGCCAGGGCAAGGATGCCCCCCCCATCTCCTATTTAACACACACTGGAGATCCTAGTGATGACACAAGACAAGGACAAGGAAGAAAAGTCATGTAAATCAGAAAGAAAAAAAATACCTCCTTATTCTCAAGGGACACGATTGTTCACATAGAAAATTCTAAAGAATCTACAGAGAGGCTGAGGGGTAACACACGGAATCATGAGTTCCCAGAGTGCAACAGGGCCTTGGCGACAGCCGATGGCAGGAAGGTGCAGGGTGCTGGGGGATCACCGGGGGAGGCAGAGCTGCTTTCCATAGGGAGAGCTGGTCCCCAGAAAGAACCTGGGGACAGCAACTCACAGCGTTTGCCCAGGGCCAAGCGTGGGGGCAAGCCAGGAAGGGACGGCACCCTGACTCCCTTAGGAGAACTGACAGGAATGTGGAAGACAACCTGTCGTGCAAGGACGTGTGATACTCGCGTAAACTCAGACCCAACGACAAGCGGGGCACACCACGGGCAGGGGCAGGGCTGCAGCCCAGGAGGACCCTGGTTGCCTTAGAAGTGGGGGTTCAGGGGTCCCTGTCAACACTGGTTAAATGAGTGGGCAAGCATGATCAATGACACCCAATCACACACAAGTAATGGTTTTAAATTAACCTTTGAACTAATGCTGTTTTATTTTTATTTTGTATCTTTATTGAATGTATTGGGGTGATACTGGTCAATAAAATTACACAGGTTTCAGGTGTACTAGTCTATAATGCATCATCTGTACACCATTTTGTGTGTTCGCCAGCCCAAGCCAAGTCTCTTTCCATCACCATTTACACCCCCCCATACCCTCTTCTCCCTCCCCCACACCCTGTTCTATTTCTTCCCCAAGGCAAGGGTACACAGAAGGGCGGGCTCCACAAACAGATCACATATTGCATCGGTTGGGGGCGCACACGGGTCAGCATGAAACCACGAACAGCAGCTTCTCTAAGCACAGAAGCCGAGAAAAAACCAAATGACCAGAATATCCTCCAAAGCCAGCCTGTGTCACACGAACACTTCCTGCAGCCCCGGGCGCTGCTGCAGATGGAGCAAAGTGCTGTAAAAGGTGGAATGAGCACACGAGGAGGTAGGGGCGAGGGGCTGGATCTCGAGGACACGTCTGCACTGCTGCGGGGGCAGGGTGTTATCGCAGAGCGTGCGCAGTGTCCTTCCACCATGGGCAAGGTCCCTGGTCTTATCTGGGGCAGCACCACCCTCCGGGGCAGCAGAGAAGCCGTTAGATGGATGTCGGTCAAGTGCCTCAGTGGCCGTGACGCTGTCTCTCCTGGAGCCCGCAGCCCACAGCCCACCCCAGGAGGCACGCTGAGTCCCACTTAGAGGATGAGAAGACTGAGAATGGACCAGTGTCCCACCAAGCAAGGCAGTGGGCATCGGAGATCAGTGGGCAGTGTCCCAGGGTCACTGAGACCACTCTTGTGGGGCCACACAGGGGGATCCAGCCCACACCGTAGGGACATTTGTCTGTCTGGTCTTTCTGTCTCCTTTCCCCAGTAAAGCTGTAATTCCTGTCCCACGAAGGACATTCTGCTCAGGGTGACACCGATTCTGGAGAACTCCTCACTCTAGCAAGGGCTCCACTGTGGTGTGCAGGGTAGAAAGATCTGGAAAGGCCCAGGCAGGCCACGTACTTCCTGTGGGGAGCAGAGAGCCTATGGGAGTGGCCGGGCCCCCAGAGGCCTGGACCCGCTGACCTCAGCAGTCTGTTCCCAGTATCCAAGCACAGTCACTTGCTCCCAGAGCCCAGAGCGGAAGGATGCCCAGCTGGACCCTGGGGGAGAGGCGGTGTGAGGATCTCGAGCAGAGAAAGTCTGCCCTGGGGGATAGGGAGGCAAGGCTCGAGGCGGGCAGTGGGCAGTGACCTACAGGAAGTGGCTGCACTGTGGCCTTCCGTCCAGATGGCTCAGGGGCTATGCAAAGACCTGGCCGAGTTAGTGAGCACCCCAGCCTTGCAAACACCAAAACACGGCCACAGCATTTAGAATGGATGCATCAGGGCTATTCCACCTAAGGAGAACATGAGTGTTATTTCTGATCTGTCAAGTTGTGGGTGGGCAGGCCTGGGCAACCTTTCCACGTTCAGAAAGACCTAAACCTCCCTGGACATGGCCTTGGCCTGAAGCACTGTGTCTACAGCCTCTCCTTTGCAACAGGCAGCAGCATCTAGAAAATGCTGGGGTGCACATTCACATGTTTAAAAACGTTTGCACGCACCGTTCTCTGTGTAGGCTGTATCTACAATGGAGATCTTATGACGGGTTAACGTTTTGTAAAGCAAGCACATGCAAATCCAAGCCCAGATCACCGTGTACTTGGACCGGGACCATCGGCACGAAGCCGTCCCGGCTGCATTCCCTCGGGCTCCCACCTCCCCGACAAGACACTGAGGCGTCCTGATCCACGGGTCGGGGCACGTGGAATCACAGGGAGTGTCGCTCTCGGCCAGTTCTGGCGACACTCAGGATGAGGACCCGGACAATGCATTCAGACGGATGCTCCGAAGAGTAGGGCAGTTGCTCCCGGAGAGCAGATGGCAGTGGCCCGTCACAGGCACTCAGTGCGCCAGGAGAGGGGTGGGGGGCTCAGCAAGGACTGCCCTCAGCTACAGTCAAGCTCTCTACTTCCAGGTGGAGGGAAAGCGCAGCCCGCCCTGGCTCCCAGGGGTATAGGTGCTCACCGAGCCCACTCCGCCAGGCCTCGCAATTTCCTGGTGTACCTTTCACGTACCGGCAAGGCCATTGATTCCAGCACTTTCTACCACATGGAAAGGTCTGGGAGTTGCTGCTGAACCCCCGCCCCTCCTTGCCAGGAGCGAGAAACCTCCCAAACGACAGGAGTGGGGTGGATCTCACTCCGCCCACCCTGCAGCCAGCATGCCACCTTGAAGCGGGGAGGGATTCCTAAAGCAGCATTGCCGGTGCTGGAAAGAGACCTGTCCACTCGAGCAGCCATCTTGTTGATCTCCGAGATAAGCCGAACTTGTAAACAGGGGTGACGTCCACAACTCATTCACGGGCAGCTGCTCAGCAAAGACCGTGGGCGTCCCCTCACAGACTCCCACGAGGGAGAGGGCAAATGCTCGTGGCACTGTCCTAGGACTGCCCACCACAAGCCATCGTGGCTCTGTGACAACGGGTGTCTCTGCCCGGCCATGGTGTGCCCACGGAGGCCTCTCACAGAGCGAGGGCACCAGGAACTGCTGGCCTGTCCAAGGGGACGTCGCTTCCAGCATGCCACACCCTCCCCTCCCAAAGGTCTGCCCCTCCCCACGGGGTCCTCTGTGAGCCCACCCTCCCTTGGTCCTGTTTTCAGGGACACACCTGGGACCACGCCTGCCTCACTTTGCCATACTCTTCTCCCAAATGGGGCCCCACCCAGGACCCCCCAAACCTATTCTCCTGCGTCCTGGGTGCTGGCTGTTGTCTTGTCCCCCTGCCATACCCCATTTGACTGTAGTAAACTGAGGTAAGGCGGTGCCCAAGACAACGGTGGCCAATCCCCTTCCCACCCTGGGGGACCCCGGGGCCCGGTCCTGGGGGATGGGTGGGCACCGTGCCCAGGGAGACCTGAGCTCCTCACGATGCATCAGGACCGTCTCTGGACAGACAAAGCCCGTTGACACCTTCATCTAGTTTGCAGAAAAATGGAGCCCGTGGGGATAACGTGATTGCTTTACTTTCTGTCCACTACTGCTCGTCTGTTTGCTGGTCAGTGTGGCCTGGAATGAAAGGACTGAAACACAAATCACTCATAAATGGAAAAATTGGGGACCAGCAAAGCACCACTGGACCCCCAGCCTGCTTCTGTGGGCTCACCTGCTTGGAGATGATATTTTATAACACACACACATGGGCCCAGGTCCTTTTCTAGTAAAGCCAGAGAGGAATAGCCATGTGTTTAGGACAGTGCCTGGCCCAGGGCAGGCGGCCAGAACCCTGCCCATGCTGGACAGATGGTGCCCTGTTGAGGTGCTGTGACAGAGTGACTAAATCCCCCACTGCACAGGCAAGTCTGAGGACCACGCTCCCCTTCCAGAAGAGCCTCTGAAATTCAGGTACCCCCAAGGCCAGTGCTTATGGCCAGGTGTAACACGGCACCAGTGCGAAGGGGCCCTGGTGACCACACCTGAACCCACCTGAATGTCTCCACCGACTGCGCGAGGCAGGAGAGAAGGTGGGGAAGAGGACCAGCTCAGGGTGGCAGTGACCTTACCACAGACTGCCTCATCTGCAGGCCCTGTGCCTCCGTGCCAACCTGGGCCAGTGCCTTGATCACACTTGATCTGAAACTGTTATTCTCACCCCAGTGGGGTGAGTGGGGCCAAGAGGGGAGCATTTCTGGAAAGCAAAGCCTGCTTTACTCCCCCCATTGGGGGTCGCGCTGTGTCAGGTACTCCAGATGGGCTGGTTGCTGGAAGATGCTCATGGTTACTGAACTCAGAATCTTTCCAAAAGATGTCTTCCTATCTAATGAATGTTCACTGAGTCTTGGAGAAAATGATTTATCTCTGATGGCAAACCACCATCTGTAGGAGTTATTTTTTAGAGTGCTGATGTGAAATGCCCCCTCGGTTCTCCAAGAGGCCCTAGGCTTGTGAGCAGGCTGCTAACCATGCATGTGCAAGGCTGGCTGGGGACCGTCATCACACATGCTGTCAACAGCAGCAGCTACAGAGGCCCAGGGTGAAGTGACAGTCCCCACGGCCACCTAACGGATGAGCCATGGCATTAAATAATTATTCAGAAGGCTCGCTACTCCCGTGGACCCAGAATGAAAGGAAACTTAAATCATGCTTGTTAATTTAAAAATAACAATTGCTACTGTTAATTAAAATGCTAGGTACCATCAATTCTGTACTCGTGGCAAAGGGACAAGTCCAACAGTCTACTTCGCCTGTACTAATCAAAGCAACTTCATTAGTACGAAAGATCAACCAGAGCTAATGGAGAAAGGAAAGGGCGTTTTGCTGGTCGGGTTGGCTTGGAGGAGAAGAACAGGGAGTGTGGGGAACAGCTCTGGGGATTGCCTCACAGAGCCTGGAAATTTCCAGGAGAGAGCTGCAGGGGAGGCCACCATGATGGACAAAGGGTTCACAGACTCCTCCCCGCGCCAGCTCCAACTCCCCTTTCAAAATCCACTCAAAATCCACAGCATGCCTCTTGCCAATGGTGTTCAAGTGGAACTTTCTAGAGGCCCCTGGCCCACATGAACGGTGTTTCACCTTCCCGAGGAGACCACACAGTGGTCCCCGCTTCGCGCTTTCCTCGTGCTGTCCCCGGACAGTGAGCTGCCCAGAGCTGCCAGGAGGGCTCGAGACACCCCCCAGTTCTGATGTCCGGACCGAGCCCTGCAGGCTCCCCTGACTGAGTGCCCCCTCCCTGCCGCCCCGGGGCTCCGGAAGCAGAAAGCTGGGCTCCTCCACTCCTCCCACCTGCATCTTCTCCCTCCGGCCGCCCCATCTGAGCCACAGAAGACGGCAGGACTAATATGAGGCCACAGGTGTGCCACCTCAGCTCCCCGTGATGCGTGATGGGCCACGGTGTACCCATCCCTGAGCTTGGAACAAAGACATCCCCAGGCATGAAGCGGTTCCCGAGGACAGGAACCTACTCTCCCCCGGCCGCCACCGACGGAGTTCTGCAGCCTCATCATGGGCCCCTCCTCCACAGGAGGGACACTGCGGCTTTCACGGGGAAACAAAGCCGAATTCTAGCCCAGCTCTGCAGCGCTCCCCCCGGGACAGCGAGCGGCCACAGGCGTGCGACGTCTGGCGGGCATTCCACCGGCCTACCCGCGAAGGTCAGCCCTCCTCCTCCAACCCGGAAGGTGGTACGCCCATCACTCTCAAGGAAAACTGTTTTTTTTTCCTCACAATGCAAGGAATCGCCCTGACATGTGTGGATCTGAGTGGCCACCTGTGTGTGTGTCATCCTTGGTGTGCACGTCAGTGTGGAGAAGCTGGAGGGGGCAGGCGTGTGTCTCAGACAGCAGGCACCCCTGTCCTCGCTGGCCTTGGGGGCATCAGTTATCTGCCCTGGAACCCAAGTCCAGGCCCAAGGGAGGGAGGATGACGCAGAATGGACACCCCCCAGGCCGGGGCCCGCCCACTGCGGGGTGCCCGTGGGTGGGGCCTGCCTGGTCTCTGCCCTTCAGTGGTCTCCACACGTGAGGTCGCATGGACAGTTGCGGATGTCGGCCGACACTGTGTTGTGTGAGCGAGCTCGTAACCTGGGAGGGGAGACGGTGAGGACCAGTGAGCGGCCAGGGTGGCCAGGAGGTGCCACCACATGCCCCGCGGTCGGGGTGGCACTGAGGGCCGCACGGCGTGATGCTGGATGCTCTCTGTCCAGGGCCCATCTCATCCTCACGATGACCTTTCCTCCTTCACGGGAATGCATGAGAGGACGGAGCCCTCTCCGTGATATCACACGGCATCCCTGAGGTCAAGTTCAGGGTGACATGCAATATCGAAGTGGAGGAAATTTGTGATGCCGAGAAATCCATCCAGAGACATGCATGTGACAACCCTGAAGCAAGATGCAGGAGGTCACGGGGTAAGAGGCAGAGCCGGAAACCACATCCAGCCAGGACTAAGCTCTCAGCCACAGGGCAATGATGCCCCCAACACTAGGGGATCCCCATGCGTTGGTCAAGAACCACCTGCTGGGGTCAGGCTGCACGCAGAGCAGTCCCTGGGGTCACAGCAGGAGGCCATCATGACCCAGCACCCAGAGGAAGGCGTGGCAGGGACGATCCCGCACCCACAATGCTCTTATGGTCACGCAGCACCATGTCCTCACCAAGTCAACGGTTGACCTAACGTGTCGCCACCGAGGACTCCGAAATACCTGCTTCCTGCCTAACCCCAAACTCAGATTCACAAGCAAGTTCAAAGAATTTAAAGGCTCATTTAAAACAAGGCTGGGTCTCGGAGAGATAAAAGCTCTGGAAGTGGAATTTGGGAAAACTGCACAGAGTTCAAGATCAAGTCTGAATTTGGCAGGAGGCCTCAGAGGTCCCTGACAGACCCATACCAGGTCCTGTGGCCACCCCAGCAGGAATCCCCGACGGCCTGAACCAGCCTCCCTCCTCCCAGCCTCTGGCTTGGGAGGGTGGGGTGTCTCCTTCAAGAGCAGCCGAGTTCAGACAAGGCTCCTTCCCTTTAAACTAGACCGGAAATCATGTCTTCCTGAGCATTTCACAAGAGCCCACATGATAGGTGGAAGCAACCAGGCCCCTTGGATGGATGGGACGGGATGGGAAGCTCCTTTCCTCACTGCTCCTTTTATCAAAGAACTGAAATGCTCTGTCACCATGGTGACAGCAAGGCCAGGGCTACCACGCAGGGGGTTCTGTGTGTCCAATCCCCAGCGTTATCAGCCCACGAAACTCCCATCACAGAGCAAAGAGCTGAGAACCACCCTCCTCGACTCATGGAGGAGGAAGCAGAAGCTCTCAGAACGTGGGTGATGTCCCCACAGGTCGTGGCAAACCTCGTCCTCAACTGGAGTCCGTTCGCATAAGAACCATCCTCCCGAAGCCCCCAGTCCCTCTGTGCAGAGGACGTCGGCGGGTTGTGACCTTCTGTGCCAATACTCCGGCCTCAGCCGGGATCTGAACTTTCAGCCTGGAGTTGTAAATGGACCCAGATTCTGGAGACTTGGGCAGGGGGAGAGGGGACAAGCCCATCTGCCCAATGCAGGCGTCCTGGCAGGCTCCAGGCTCTGGACCCCGGCACTCATCAGCCCTTGGGCTGAGCCCACCCGCAGAAACCTGAGACTTTCACGAAGCCCTGGTGACGTGTCACCGGTTCACTCAGCCCCGACTGAGCAGGGTTTACACTCTGATTCTACAGATGTGCAGAGAAGACCCCCGTCCCAGCCTTTCCTTCTAGAAGCCGGTGCCAAGAAGGAGCACAGCTCTGGAGAGGCTGTCACTGTCTTGGCCTCACGGTGACCCTGTGAAGGTGCGAGTGCGTCCCTGTGTCCCTCACACAGGGCAGCATGGAGGAGATGCCAGATACACCCGACTCCAGACCTCCCGCCCTTCTGCTCTGTGCTGTCATCACGAGGTGGCCACTGAAATAGGAGGGAAAAGAAGTGTGGACACAGAGCTGACTCCTAACGCCGGGCCTGAGCTGTTCGAGTTTAATTCCGTCCTGCACCCTCGGGCTGGGTTTCTAATTACCAGATGAATCCACGCTGTGGGGAGGGGAAGGTGGCCTCTCTGTCTTCTTGATGGTGGGGGGGTGCAGGGACCATTGTCGCAAACCCCATCAACCGAGTGACTCAGGCTTTCAAAGTCAGATTGCCTCCGACTCAAGCACCAGGAAGGAGTTTGTGTTTCCTGAAAAACCAGGAACATTCTTTTAACTACAATGCGGGCATTGTGCGTTCATTTTTGCCGTGTCAGCCAGGAAGCTGCGGGCTGAATTTCAGGCCCAATTGCAGTGACATTGTATCTGCAGGGAAGTGGGGCTGGCATTTACTGAGTGCCAGCTCGTTCGAGGTGCTTCCAGAAAATATCTTTACCGAACATCTGCGATCCCTCTGGTATTATTATTCCAACCGCACAGAGCAGAAAACCCAAGTTAGACAGGAGGAGGCCAGGAGCTGAGACTCAGCTTGCATGTGGTGATGGCGGCACCTGGACCCAAAGCCACTCAGGTTATGAACCATCCTGACACAGTACAGCCTCCCTCCCCCAACCTTTCTTGGGGGTACGGAGCCCGGATTATCCAGACGTGATATTGGTAACGTCGGCCAGCAGGACAGAAGTGGTGGATGCCCCCTGCCCAGGGCATGGCTGTTACAGGCAGGACTCCCGGATGCCAGAATAAGCAAGTGTGTTGTTGGTGTCCCTGGGGCTGGAAGGGGGCAGCTCACATGGCTGTGCCTTCCCCAGATGTCAGGTCTGCTCTGGCAGCCACGCAGCACTAACAGCCCCTGCTCCCCACCTTCGGCACTCAGGAATCTTCCCGGCAACTCAGACACCAAACCGCCCTGTTGGATTCCCAGTTACGATGGGTTTTAAACGACCGATTCACACAGGGGTGACACCTCCCTGAACACAGCTGGGAGCCAGTTCCCGGCCGAGTATGGTCTCGGAGGAGTGATGGCTGAGATGGCTCTGGGACCCGAGTGGGGATGCACACGCACCCGTAGGAGCATGTGGGTCCAAGGCAGCAAGCTCCAGCAAGTGTGCACGCAGCACCTCACACCTCCTCGGTGTGCGACAGACATCACAATGAAGACACGCCCCGTGACCCCTATGTAACCTCAAAAGCAGGTGATGTGTGGTGACAGATGTGGGGGTGTGGTTCCCCCTGGGAGGGAGCCAGGGTGGGGCCTGGGAGAGACCACCAGGGGGCTTGAGTGCTGCCGGGGAGAGGGGGCATGCAGCGTGCCTGCCTGTGGGTGCCGGTACCCAGCTCACAAGGTGAAGACCCAGGGTCCTCCGTACTTGACTGAAAGTCTGTTCCGGGTTGAGCTACTGGTTGGGATCGCTGCTGGTACTGGTTTTTGACCTTGGATAAATAATCCAAGAAATGAACTAATTTCTCTTTAAAAAATCAACTCACAAATGTGGTGGCAGAAAGGTTCCCGTATCAGCAGCTCCGCACATAGTAGGGCGACGGGGACGGCTGGCACAGAGACAACAGGTGGTGACGGGACCGCTGCCCCCACAGAGGTAGTTTGCTGTCAGAAGCCTGCTTTCTTAGAGAGTGAGCTTGCTTGCCTTGAGACATGAACTTCGTTTGAAAAGAGTTTTCAAATTTCTACCACTTTTTCCCAAAAGGAATTAGGAATCTCCCACTGGCACACAAATCTTAAGGGGCCAGTCACACGGATGACCTTGAGCCTCCGGTGGTGGGTGGAATGGCTTCTCAAGCCCTGCCCGGGGGCACTGTGGCCAGAGCTTGTGGAGCTGGGGTCGGACATACACCGGCCCAGCTGCCCCCAGAGGAGCCTGGGCTGGTTGCCACCCCTCTCAGAGCCATGGTGTTTCCATTTACAAAATCAGGGGGGTCTGCCTCACCCTGCAGTGGTGGGCAGGTGCCCGACTGGTCCTGCTGGGCCCAGGGCTTTCGGGTTTACCCTGGACATCCTGCACGCCGGTACCCCTCGGCCCCGGCTGGCGGGCTGGCTGCTCACCCACATGGTGTGGCATGTGCCGGGTTACGTCGGTGAGACACCTTCTGTGGCGTGTCTGGGCCATGTCACATGCTCAGTAATTCTGGCTTTGCCACGCCTTCTCCAGAACGTTTCCTTCTGTGCATGTTTTGGCTGGGACGTCCTTCCATGCATCACACCGGGACACCTCCCACCCACCCTCCTGTCCCCTGTCCCACTGTAAGAAATGAATGACCAGCAGTAACCTTCTAGCAACCACTGGCCGACACGAGGGTTCCTCTCTCCCACTGAGGCAGTGCACCCCACTGGCCCGAGATGCAGAGTCTGGCCTCCCGGGGCCCCAGTCCCCGAATCAGGAGCAGAAGGAGTGCCTGCCCACTCCTCAGGGTTGCCATGGTGCATGGAGGTGCCCTGTGCCTGTGCTTGCCGTGTTGGCCCCCTGCTCAGTTGGGTCACCGCACTCGTGACCAAGCAGACAAGTCTGGGGCGGGGGGTGGGAGGGGAGCAGTGTAGACAAAGGGATCAGGACACCCCGATGTCCGGGGGTATGCCTGCTGCCAGCAAATGTGATTTCCCCAGTCCTGCATGGGACGCAGTGAGGGACGGCCAGACGCTGAGCCAGCCAAGGTCTGAACGCCCTGCAGTGGGTGCTGGGCAGAAACAGGGTTTCTGGGCTTAGACCCTCTGCACCCGAGGAGGGGTCCCCACACTTAGCTCACACTGAGTGTTTTATCACCTAACACCTGGCCACCCACATACAGGTACATTGATACTTTCTAAACTGTAAGAAGGACGCAGAACGCAATCGCTCGTGTGATTGTGCTTTGATGTAAACTGTACCAGGAATGCAGGGGGAAGTCTTGACTTCTTCCTCATTTAAGGTCCTCAAACCCCGCCCCCGTGGGAGAGCTGGCCTCAGCCCCCACTGCAGGGAAGGAGCCAGAGAATGAGGCTCATCACCAAAGAACCCCCACCGCCCCTCGGGGAGGACGGACTCAGTCCCCACTTTTGCACATTTCCACGGAGACGTAAATCAATTTAAGGACTTAAAATAGCCCCAGAAACAGGGGGAAAAGATCTCGCTCTGTCAGTTACCATGGGAATTACTAATTGAAGCACTTCCTTTGCCTTTTAAAGGTCCTTGCCATTCTTGGGCTGTTGAGAATGTAAAATATGAGGGAGGCAGCATCTGCTTCCTGCCCCCAGACGGTTACGAGAGTGTCGTCATGGAAGTTCAAGTCAGAGAAGCATCGTGAGAAGCAACGCTCGCTTCCTGCGGTGGCGACACACTTCTTAAGAAAATCCACCTTGGATCCAAAGTGAGCCGTCAAGTGTACAGTCTTCAAAGGACTCTGAGGAGTGAGGACAAGAGACGCAGACGGCCCCGATGCTCTGCCGGCACCTCGGTGGCAGGACGCCCAGAAGGCCGGCAGGACAGACACGGACGGTCACCCAGAGAACTCACCAACCTTCCTGGAGGAACTGTGAGGGCCCCGTGTTCTGAAAACTGCAGAACTGACCACGAGAGTTTATTGAAAACGGAACTCTCCATGGCACTCACTGTGGCATTTCTGTTCTTTTGTTTTGTTGGATTTTGTTTTGCTTTTTGCATTACTCAAACAGAGCCTGCATTCCCCAAAGTAACGTCCCTGAAGGTTTCCAGCCAGTACCCTCGTGGAAAGGTCACTTGTCACACAAGGAGAGGGCCCTGGGAGCGCGAAAGGCCTGCTGAGGCACTTGGGTTTTTTTAATAAAGAAGAAAATCTTCCCCTTAAAGTTGAGACTTGCCCACAGGCAGCCAAGGGCTGCAGAAGGGGAATTAAGACCTTTGTTAATTCTCAGGGATGGTGGAAGCACCATCTCTGCACAGCCGCATTTTGAAAAGTTTGAATTCAGCAAAGGCAGAGAGTCGCCGCGCCAGCTGGACTGTGGGGACAGCAGCTCCAGCTCCACGCCCGACGCGCTGGGCAGGGACCAGTCTCCCCGGGCAGAGGCTGGACAGCACCCAGGGAGAGACGACAACCCGAGGCCTGTGCTGCCCCGACCCTTGCTAGGCGACAGTGACACTGGACGCTCGCACTGAGCGATGAGAAGGAAGAGGGAAGGAAGCGCAGGGCTGGCTGCTCCTCCCAGAGGGAGGGACCGCCTTTCCGTCAGGGGCCCAGAGAATCTCCGCAGACGGGCCCTGGGGCTGGAGGGCAGGCTCAGCTGGGCGGGCTCCCCTGCTGCCTCTGCCCGCTGCTCTGCTCCCGGTACCCAGGGCCCCAGTGTGCCCAGAGGGATGCCTGAACTGTGCTCGGCCCTGGGCTGGCGAGCTGGTGGCCTCAGGCTGCAGGCGCACACCCACATGCATGTGTGCGCAAACATGCTGCCCCCTGGTGAGGCCACAGGAGCCTCCCCCCCCCCCCCCGCACTCATCCTGTGCCTCCGGGACGGGAAGGCTTGCCCTGCCCGCCGCAGGTCTGCCGACTCGGTGTTGCCATGTGAGCTGCGCAAACAGGACTCTTTCCTCAGTTCTAAAGCATCCCCTGAACACCTACTGCGTGCTGGGCTCTGAAGGCACCGTGATGGGCCCACTCAGACCCCCTGTGGCTCTCCGGTGGCTCCCAGGGGGTTGGGGGAGACACACTAACCCTGTAGCTTTACTCTGTCCCTGGTGTTTTCCAGAAAGTAAAAAAAGATCATAAATGCTTACTGTTTGATGACATTAAAACACCCCAGGATCACATGACAGAAACAGAGTGTCAGTCCTGCCCCAGAACAAGCATCTCCTGCGTGGGTATTGTGGGCCAGCATCGAGTCCTCTTGCACTCACTCACTCACTCAGCCATTCATTCATTCACTCATTCATTCATTCCACAGGTCCCTGCTGAGTACCCACAGCACACCGGGGACAGAGTGTGAGCAGGACAGCCCCAGCCCTGCTCAGTGTGGCGCCCAGTCGTCAGGGAGATGGGAATGACTCTACCAACCAGCAAGTTGCAGTGACAGCCAGGAGGGGACAGAGAAGGAGAGTCACCAGCCAGGGACAGCAATGCTCCAGCTAGACCCAGGGGCCATGCTTTTCTTTGCTGAGCCCAGTGCCGGATGGCACAGGTATCAAGGAGCAGAGCAGTGGGCACCCGATTTGAACAAGAAGTCTCTACCTGGTAGGTTCTGGCCACCCTGGAGCCTCCTGGGGGAGCCCCACGCCCCCTTTTGATCACTGTCATGTCTGCAGAGTCCCCAGTCCTGGGCAGAGAGAGAGGCCTCTTCCTGGAGGGAAACCCAGGCCCCAATCCTCATCACACCCTCCCCGAGAGTGCTGCCCAAAGGGAGGCCTCTGAGGAAGGATTTTCCATTCTTCACGCTGGGTGCCTTACGAGCAGCCCCGAACAAGCCTACACTGTTCGCCTCTTGCCTCCCGCCAAAAGCGAGGCTGTCCCCAAGGACGCTGTGAGAGCCCTGGCTGCAGCTGGGATGCTTCGCTGAATGTCTCATCATCCTCATTTGTGCGAGCTGAGAAAAGCACTTCTATGCCCCCAAAAAGGCCACATACACGCCGGACACGTGGGGGGTGAGCGAGACCCCACACCCACAGCTCTGCTTAAGAAGCCAGAGCGTTGGCACCGTCTGAATGGGCGCACAAAGCAAAGGGGGCCAGTCTCCCACTTCGGGGCTGATGGTGCCAGACAGTCCTGGGCCGAGGCCTGGACGACGGCAAGTGCACACCCTGGTGGGCACCACTGCAGGTTCCAGGGACTCGGCCACAGCGGTGTGAGGATGAGTGTGTGTGTGTCCAGGACTCGGGTCGGAGGGCACTGGGTGAGGTCAGGGGTGAGACCAGGCCCCAAGGAGACCCTACAGCTGTGACAGGATGGAGGGCACACAGGGAGAGTCCCTGAGGCCGCAGACGTGGGAGGCAGAGAAGCCAGCCCAGGGCCCAGGGCCAGGAGTGGCTGATAAGGACCCCCACAAGGGGCAGAGAAGAAATCTTGATCCTCGGGCAACCCGGATGCAGGGACCTGACTGTCCTGCAAAGAAATCCGGTTGTAACTTGGGCAGAGATTGAGGAATAACCTAACGGGTTGGAAAAATGGACTCTAAAAAGCATAAAAATAACACCCAGCTAATAAAGACCTCCTACCAGCCGTGCAAGTCTGATTACAAGCACTCACGATCCAGCATCAATCATCGGAGGGGAAACACGCATGGAAGCAAGAATGGAAAAAAGAAGGAGAAGAGCTCTTGGCTCCGACTGACACACAGCGGAGGCTTTGTCACCATGCGTTTTTCCCACACCGTCCCCAGCCCAGGCCTCTGGCCGCGGCACTGCCTCCCGAAGGGTGTACCCCGCACGGAGTGCAGCACGGGCCGCAGCTGCAGGAGAGGAAGGAGCCCTCTCCCACGCCCATTCCGCCACAACCTTCCGGGTGCAGTCCGGTGCACCGTCTGACCGCTCAGCACTGGGCACCAGAGTGCCCAGGTGCCCACACCCAGCCAGCCTGCCTGAGCAGGACCATGAGCCTCCTTGCTGACCGGCTTCAGTCCCTTATTCATTTCCCCTGCCCTGGGGTCACTCTGCCTCTTCTTAAGCAACAATCTTTAACCACCCTGGCTTCCCCAGCAGGCAGCCTTCCATGCTGACTTTTGTGTCTGTGTGTCCCCTGCAGCATGGAGGCGGCTCTTGGGACACCTCCCTTTGGTGTCCTGCCAAGCCCTGGGCGAGAGACTTCATCACACTGTCTCCTTTATCCTCAGAGCAGTCTCCCAGGCTGGTGTTATTATCTGCGTTTCACACGTGAGAGAAAGAAGGATTACAGAGGGGAGCTGAGCCAGGGCTGCACCCAGGCGATCAGACTCTGCAGCCACCTAGGCCACCAGGGAGAAAGTGAGGAAGGCCATCGGGAGAGTGAGTCCTTTCATTTCCTCGGGGACACACTTGGCGCTTCTACTCTGCTCAGCAATCACTGTCCCTGCAAATTCGGAAGGTCGCCTTCGGTCAAACTTACTTCAACGAGTACTACAAAATACAAACTAATGGAGTCTAAGTTACTGTGGGTTACACATTAGAAACAGACACTGTAAGTGGAGGAAAAGCATGGGAAGACACAAGAGATGCGCTTGCTATTCTCTTAAGGCAGGTATCATTCCTGGTGATGAACAGGTTCAGGAGGTGGCTTCTGAACAAATGTGCAGTGAGTGAGGGAGTG
This sequence comes from Tonatia bakeri, assembly GCA_004024845.1. Classification (NCBI taxonomy): domain Eukaryota; kingdom Metazoa; phylum Chordata; class Mammalia; order Chiroptera; family Phyllostomidae; genus Tonatia; species Tonatia bakeri. Next base: position 92,810 of record PVIA01004973.1, read on the forward strand.
AGTGAGTGAGTGAATGAGTGAGTGAATGAGTGAATGAGTGAGTGAATAAGTGAATGAATGAGTGAGTGAGTGAATGAGTGAGTGAGTGAATGAGTGAGTGAATGAGTGAATGAGTGAGTGAGTGAGTGAGTGAGTGAATGAGTGAATGAGTGAGTGAGTGAGCATATGAACTGGTTAGCCTTTAGGACACACATGCATTATCTTTTCCTATTTTATTTGAGCCCCAACCTGTAGTTCACTTGGATTTCTTCTTTAAAAAACAGAAAACTAGACGAGTTGAATAGGACTCTATCTGTTAAAGAAGTTGGATCAATAATTAATAACCTTCCAATACAGACAGCACCAGGCATGGATGAGTCGCTTGTGAAATCTACCAAACTTTAGGAAAGAAATTACACCAACACTCTGCACTCTTTTTGGGAAAGCAGAGGCATCCTATAAGGCCAGCATTGCCCTAATATCAAAATCAACAAATTACAAAAAAAGGAGAAAAGTACAGACCAACTTCCCTCATGAATGGAGATGTAAAAGTCCTCAACAAAATATTAGAAAATCAAATCCAGCAATGTATGAACAGAATTACCCACCACAACTCTGAGGGGTTTACCCCGGGGAAGTCAGGCTGGTCCAACATATGAAAATCAGTGAGCAGAACCATGACATCAGCATGCTCAAGAAGGCACACCGTGAGCACGGCAACAGAAACAGGAGAGCCACATGACAGAATCCAACACCCACTCATGACAAAGCCCTCAACACACTGAGAGCCAGGGGTGTCCGACCCATGGCCCACGGGCCACACGCGGCCCAGGATGGCCGTGAATGCGGCCCAGCACAAAATCATAAATTTACTTAAAACCTTTTCTGACCATCAGTTTTCATTAGTCTTTGTGTATTTAATGCGTGGCCCAAAATAACTCTTCTTGCAGGGTGGCCCAGAGACACCAAAAGGTTGGCCACCTCTGCGAAGCATAGAGGGGAATTCCCTTAACTTCATAAAAAACATCTACCGAACCCTACAGCTAACACACTGCGTGCTGGTGAGAACTAGACGCGCTCCCACTGAGCACACGAACACGGCAGGGATGTGCCCTGTCAGTACTCCTTTCAACATCGTGCCGGAAGTCTTAGCTAACGCAATAAAACAAGAAAAGGAAGTAACAGGTATACTCATTGGGAAGTGAGCAACAAAACAGGTTTTTTTTCACAAATGTATGAAGAAAATCTGAACTCATTTAAAATAAAAAAGAATCTCCTAGAACTAATGAGCAATCAGAGCTGCAAGGTTGCGGAGCACGAGGGTAATATTAAGAAGTCAGTTGCTTTTCTATACATCAGTAATGAACAAGTGAAATTATAAATTAAAAACATAATGCCATGTCCATGAGCACCTCCCAAAATAAAATACTCAGGTATAAATCTTTCAAAATTGTGCAAAATCTATGAGAAAAATGACAGAATGCAGATGAGTGAAATAAAGAACTAAATAAATGGACAAACGTTCTGTGTTCACGAATAGGAAAACTCACTATTTTCAAGACCTCAGTTGTTCCCTACTTGATACATTGAGTCCATGTGATCCCAACCAGAATCCCAATGGGTTACTTTGTGGATATGGAAAAACTGTTGGTACAGTTTATGTAGAGTGGCAAAGACCCAGAGACACCAAGACCATGCTGAAGGAGAAGAATTAGGTTGGAGGACTGGTACTACTTGGCTTCAAGACTCCTTGCGGAGCTGCAGTAATCATGACGGTGTGGCACTGGGCAAAGGTTAGACAACAGGTCACTAGAACAGAACAGAGAGCGTAAAAATAGACGCACACAAATCATGCCAACTGATCTTTGACAAAGGAACGAAGGCAGTATGATGGAGCAAAGGCAGTTTCTCAACAAAGGGTGCTGGAACAACCGGACATCCACGTGCAAAAAAACAAAAACAATGTAGATACAGACCTTAACATCCTTTTCAAACATTAACTCAAATGTATCACAGATCTAAATATAAGACTCTAAACTACAAAACTCCCAGGAGATAACACAGGAGAAAACCTGCGTAATTGGGGATGGTGCTAACTATTTAGATGCAACACCAAAGACAGGACTCATGAAAGAATTCACAAGCTGGTCTTGATTACCACTAAACATCTCTGCCCTACAGAAGACGACGTCGAGAGAATGAGAACACAAGCCACAGACTGGGAGAGAAATATCTGTAAACGACAACTCTGATAGAAGACTCTGATCACTAATATACCCAGATCTCTCAAAGTCAACACCAAAAAGATAAACAACCTGACTCAAAAGTGGGCAACAGACCCAACCAGAAGCCACGGTGAAGAAGACGCACAGATGACGGACGAATCCATGCAAGGACGCTCCACATTGTATGTCACCAGGGAAACGCCAATCAGAGCAACAACGAGACCCCACTGCACACTCACCAGAATGGCCAGCATCCAAAACTCCGACAACCCCAAATGCCAACAAAGGGTATGAAGCAAAAAGAACTCTCCTTCGCTGCAGGGGGTGCAAAGTCACACAGCCCTTTTGGAACGTGACAATTTGTCATTTTCCTACAGAACTACAGACACTTTCATCATATGATCCAGCAATTGTGCCACTTGGTATTTACCCCGACGAACTGAAACTATGCTCACACAAAACCTGCACACAGACATTTACTCGGAATCGCCCGAACTTGCAAGCAACCACAACGTCCTTCAGAAGGAGAATAGATAAACACACTGCGGAACACCCAGACAATAAAACATTGCTCAGGGCTAAAGAGAAATGAGCCATGAAGACATGAGAACGCGTCGTGATGCATGTTATACGGGGAGAGAAGCCAGCCCAAAACAGTCATACCTGTGTGTGTGAGTCAGCCATATGACCTTCTGGAAAAGACAAATGAGACAGGAAGAAAATCAGTGGTCTCCTGGGGGTTAGGAGGGAGGAAGGAATGAATCGGCGGAGGAGAGAGAATTTTTAGGGCGTTTTCTGAGGATGCTACAATGGTATAGGACATTGTACATGGATCGAAACCCAGGGAATATGGTATCAAGTGAGCTCTGGAGGGAGGCCTACTGCAGACAGTGGACTGTGAGTGACAATGACACCCCCTCATGCACAGGCTGTGGAAGGAGCCCCACCCATCCCTGACTCAGAAGGGACAACCCGGAAGAAGGAGGCCACTCCTGTTGGCCCTGCCAGGCACGTATCTGTCGGGGCTACCTGGTGCCCACCTCCAACCGCCACTTCCCCCAGACCCCTACTGTCTGTTTTGGACCACCTATACCAGCCTCTCTGCGGAGGCCCCGCCAGTGGACAGTCCCAGGGTCTCCGCAGTGGGCCAGGAGAGAACCCAACAATGGCAACCACCTCCCAGGGGTCAGTGAGGATGACAAGGAACACAGAGGACATGTCTGGGTCTGTGGCCTCAGAGGGGGCAGGTGAGGGGGGAGTGGGGGATGGGCGGAAGGAAATGAGCACATCGCAGACAGGAAAACAAAGGGCCTGGCCCACGGCCTTTGGAGCTCCGAGATAAGGAAAGCCCCATCTCGGGCCAAAGGCCTCACTCTCGTAGGCCTCAGTGGCTGTCCCGGGGACACATGACCCAACTCCCTGAGGATGTGTTGCAAGAGTGAGTCTTTGGTTTACTGACAAACCCCGTTCCTGTGGAGGAAGGCCACACACAGCGTGTCCCCACCAGCTTCCTGTGCAGATCGGGTGGCACTCGGTGCTTGTGACATTAGTCATGGGAGGATGGAGGGGCCTCCTGGGACAGGAGCCCATGGCAGACAGACGGGGCACCAGGGACAAGTTGCTGCAGGCCCGACTGGAACACTGTCCCCCACCAGTCCCCTCAGGGAGCTTCTCCTGGCAGTGAAGCGGGGCAGGGTCCCGGGAGAAGGCCAAGGTCACGCAGAGGCTGCAGGTCACTGTCAGACTGAGAGGACAAAGCTGCTGGGGGGCCCGGCCCTGCGGTCTGAGGGGCAGCCTGCAGGTGCCTGCGCTGCCGACACGTCCTTGGAACGAGGGGAAATCTGCATGAGGTGACACGCCCCACTGTAACCACTGTTAGCTGTTCACCTCCGTGGCACTAATCACATTCGAGTTGTTGTGCTGCCACAGCCACCGTCGTCTCCAGAGCGTCTCCGTCTTCCAAACTGAATCTCTGTCCCCAGAAAACACGAACCCCCCATTCCCTGCCTCCGACACCTGCCATTCAAATTTCCACCCCATGAATGTCACTGCTCCAGGCCCCCTGCAGAAGTGGGGTCTCGCAGTCACTGTCCTCGAGGGGCATCCGTGCAGTGGCATGTTTCAGGGCTCCCCTCCTTCCCAACTCCGAGTATCGCTCCCATGCAGGGGAGGGTCACACATGGTTTGCCCGGCCACCCGCCAACACGTACTGTGTGGTTTGGGTTTTAGGTTTAAAGCTAAAGGATCAGCTTGAGAACACGCAAAGGCATGGGCTTGCTAGTTGATTATTTTTTTTACTTCGATAACTTCATCCAAGTTAAAGACAACATTTTCTTCCGGGAAGTTTTGTTTTGGAAAGGTGGATGGACAGCACCCACATCCCACATCCTCATTTCCGCAACAGACTTTCACGCCGGATAACTGCCTGCCTCTGGCGGCTGGCAGAGGGATGAGGCTCCCTTTGCTGCTGGGGACCTATGGCTTTGTTACCGCCACTGTTCCCTGTGGCTCCTGACATGGAGATCCCAGGCCCCCGGACTCACCGAGGGAGAACTGGCCCGCACTGGGACAATGCTGACCCCCCTTTCCCCAGCATGACAGAAGACATACCGCTTTGCAGAGAAGCATTGGCATTCTGCCCACTTTCTTTGCCTTTCCTCCACGGGTGACAGAGCCTGGGCTGCAGGGAGGAGGTCAGGGGGTCACACTGTCACTGTGGCTCCACACCCAGCCTGCGGGGAGAGCTGGACTGGACTGCTCTGCTGTCCAGCCTGCCCCCGACTCTGCAAATCCCCTGGCTGCAGGTAAGGGCCCCGGGACCCATGTCTGTGAATGAAGAGAGTCTGCACACAGAGACAGAATCTTCAGAGTGCCCGTCGGAATGTGGCTCATGGTGTTTCAGTGAGGTGCAGGAATGGAGCTGGGTTGTAGCAAGGGCAGGGGAATGGGTGCCAAGCAATGAACCAGAACTGCATTAGTTCGGGCAGAAAGCTGACTGCCCAGAGTAAATGCAGCCAGGGCCCAGGACACGTGTCCTGTCCAACTCACCCGGTGTCCCAAACATTAAAACAAAAGTATCCATATATATTTACATAGTTTACATTTAAAAGTTGCAACATAGTCCACATTTAAAAATTGCAACATTCCCCCAAATAGCTTCTCTGGAAAAATCAGAAGATGTGCCCCGAGGCTGCATTCTCTGCATCCATGCGGGCTGACCCTGCACAGGGGTGCCCCCTCTGGCCGGGGCAGGCGCGCCCCCGTGCTGAGGCCCACCCAGCTCTTCTGGTGCAAGTGCCACGCCTGCCTGGCATGCGTCTGGGGCTCCTGCTGGGGCTGCTGTGCCGGGTGTGGGACAGAATGGGCACATCCCACGACTGCAGGATGGCAGCATCTGGGAACCCAGAGAACGGGAAAGGAGGCAGAGGGTTCCGGCTGGGAGGCAAGGTCCATCTGAAGTCAGTCAGAGCATCCTCCACAGCCCAAGGCCAGCCCTGCCTTTTCAGTGGCACTGACCTTGACCTCCCAGCCACGGCAGGGCCCTCCACTTTGCTCTTCCCGTGCTGCCCTACCGCTGCTTCCACAGCACATGGCTGTCCTGCTCCCGGGGCCTCGGGACAGAGCCCCACCTTTGCTGGCTCAGCACCCCTCCAGCTCCACAACACTCTGCTCTGCTCCGGCCCTTCATTCATTCACCCCCCTGCATGTGCGGGGCCCCTGCTGAGTGCAGGGGCTGCCTGGGACCCAGGGCGCAGGGGAGAGTGCACTGCCCCAGGGAACATGGGAGAGTGAACTGGGGGTCACACAGGGTGGGACAGGTGCCATGGCTGACAGCAGCCTGTGCGCTGGCTCACTCTGTCCCCTCACACACATCTGTCTGGAGCGCAACTCCCTGCCTATCACCTAAAGCCCGGCCTGATGCACAGCAGGAGCCACGAGGACACCCGGTTAAAAGGGGATGTCCTGTGCGCAGGGGCAACAGGAGGGAACCTGCCCGAGCGGGGAGAGGGGCCAAGTCCCTGAGAGCTTCTCGGAGGAAGGTGTGCAGCCCTACTTGAGCAGATGCGGATGAGAAATGAACCAGAACTGCGGATGCGGAGCACGTGCACAGGGGGCATCAGGCTGCGCGGTCAGCATGCTGAGCAGGCGCAGTGCCCGGGGGACGGTGGGCTGGGGGGCTCGGAGGTTGGCAGGGGTCTGGTGGGAGCCTTGTTCTCTGGCTGAGCAGGCGGAATTCTTGCAGGAAGACCATGGGGCGGGGTGGGGGGGGAGCATTTGATCAGGAAAGTGCCAAAGTCAGGGCAGGGTTTTCAGAGAGATGGTCTGGAGTGGGTGTGTCGGATAGACCAGAAGTGCCCCCCCTGCCTCTCCTCTGGGGGCCATCTCTTCCCCCTTGGAAGCCCTCCCTGTGGCCATGGCGCCCCCCCCCACCCCATGCCCAGCACTGTAGAACCGTTTCCTGGGGACTGCCTGGAAGCCCCATGAAGTCCAGGCCACATTTTCTCGCTCCGTGTACCCCCCACCACAGAGATAGAGGAGCCTGCTCCACCCTGACCCTGCCAACACATGCAGCGCCATTTCCACAGAGAATCCCAGGTGAGTGTCTGGCTGGCCCTCCTGTAGTAACGAGACCTCCGAGGCCAGGCCCTGTGTTGGCCGTCCAGAGACAAAGCTGAACCTGTCCCGCAGGTTTGCTTGGGAGAAGGGAGGTGTCAGAAGTGAAGGGTGATGCAGGACTGAAAGGAGGGTCCCCAGAAGGAGACATTTGCCGATGGAATGGTCCCTTTTTGTGGTAAGAGGGAACGTCCTCATGCCCTACTGGACCGAACAAGCCACAGTGTGACCAGCAAACAGACATCGGGGGAGGCGGTTCCCTGGATGGCGTGCTATTGAAAGATAACGGGTGATGGACCGGCTCACAGCCCTGGCTCGGAGAGGCATTCATAAAACCTCATTCAGAGGGAGGGGAAAGCAGGTTCAGACGTGCTGGCTTCCTCGAGTTCCTTGCGGGAGATTCGGTAACACCAGAGTCCACGTGGAGCGCCCTGGGCTTGTCGGGCCTGGGCAGGGCCCACAAGGACAGATTTGGGGCCCGAGGATGGAGATAACACCTTCTAGCAACATCTGCCCTGGCAAACATGGCTGGCTTGCTTCTGCCTTTTCACTTCCAAACAGCGACAGCGATGACACTGTTCTACCAATTCACGCAAGCCCCGCCAGGAGCAAAAAAGAATATTAAGAGGTAGCACCATGTGAAATATAGCTTAAACCTGTAATAAAAAATAGTATCGATCCGGCAATCCCACTTCTGGGTAAATACCGAAAGGAAGTGAAATCGATTAGGTCCAAGAGACACCTGCAGCCTCATTCACTATGGCATTGCTCACAGCAGGCAGGGGGCGGACGCAGCCCCCTGTCCCTCGATGCTCAGAGGGGGAAAGAATATGTGATAACACACATGGAATGGTGTTTCGCAGCTTACTTAAACACTGTGAGTAAAAACGGGATCCCCCCGTTTTTCCCTACGGAGGTTCTGGTTCTGCCCAGAAGAGAAGCCGCCCGCCCTGGGGCTCCTGTCTCCTCATTTGCAAAACGCCATCCCTGGGTGGGATCATCGCTAGAACCTCCTTTCCGCCCCAAGGTCTAAGATTCGGATTAGAGACCACACTGCCGGTTTGCTGTGGGTGAGGGCGGAGCTGTGGGCTCCGATTTCTGACAATTGCACGGTGAGTGCGCAGCACAGGGCGTGGGGAGCGTGTCGAACAAATGAGTGACGAGGAGGCAGGGAGGGCAGGTTCCTCAGACGGACGTGTATAGAAAAGCAACTTAAGCCCCATATTTATTTATTTACTTTTCTTTTAAAATATATTTTATTGGTTATGCTATTACAGTTGTCCCATTCCCCCCCCCTTTATTCCCCTCTGGCCTGCACACCCCCTCCCACCCCCCTTTAGTTCACGTCCATGGGTCGTACGGATAAGTTCTTTGGTTCAGCCCCATATTTAAACCCTTAATCTCATTAACAGGCGTGTTGCAGCCCAGTCACTGGCATCCGCACCTTCAGCTTTGCGTTTTGTGTGTCCTCCAAGGCTTTCCAGGAATGAAAATCCCGGAGTCAGGGCTACAGGAGCCCGCAGGCGCAGCAGTGGGGGCGCAGTGGTGGGCGGGGCCAGGAGCCTCAGACCTGGCGTCTCCTCTGGGTCTCCGACCGGAGGGCCGCCTGCCTTGTACCAGGGATCATTATTTATGTCCTTCAAAGGGCGACAGCAGCGGACACCAGGTCATCTCTAAATGGAACTGCAACGGGACATCATCAGCTCATTTATCGCTAGCATATGAGCCGTGGGAACAGCACTAGGCTCTCCGTGAGCTGGGACAAGGGATTCTGGGGTGCTATAGCCCGCCCCCCAGCCTGGGCTTCAGAACTGGCTCTTCAGTAGGGTTACTGATCCAGGGGACTCCCCACACACACACACACATGGGCACACGCACACGCCTAGTAATTAAATGCCATTAACACCGACAGCTCAAATAACTTTCACAGATAACCCCAAGTCCACGCATGTTCGTGAAACAGTCCCGAGACAAACTTCGCTGTGGGAACCCTCTACCTGGCCGCGATCAGGGAGGTCTGTCAATCTTCCCTTTGTAAGTACAAGGGGTTAAGATAGTACTATCACCACGTAGAAGGTGACACCTAGCCCCTGGGGGATCTGACAGACACAGTAACTTTCACATTTAGGAAAGAACTGAGGTGTAGGGGTTCAGGGAGCTGAGAGGGGGCTCCAAGCTTGGGGAGCTTGGGAAAGAGTGTTCGCCCCACACGATGCTGTGCTGCACCAGGTGAGTACATCCCAGGAGCTCGGATCCGAGGCCACTGCCCCCTGCACGGGGGAGAGACCGGGCAGGGCTGACATCAGACACTAAAATAATCTATATTGTTTGCCTCGACCATGCATTTCGGAGGCTCAGTGTGATTGGCCAACACCAGGAGCTCCTTCCAGGCCAGGAGTGTCCACCTTAGCGAGAACCCTGGGGAAGGTCCCGGTCACCGTCTGGGCGCTCAGCAGACCCTGTCTTGGGCACTGGAGGGAGATGACGGCCCCCTGGTGTCTCCAGCATGACTCTGGGAAGGAGCTAGATGCGTCTCCCAGCCAGGGAGCTCTGCAGGACAGACAAGAGGGGAGCCCTTGCGTGGGGGTGGGGTCCTGCCAGGAAAAGGGGGCTCCCAGGGGCAGGACAGAAGTGGCAATGGAGCTGCTGGCCCAGGCACTGGCCTGGAGCGGAGCTGCATGGGGCCCCATAAGTGCCCATTGCGGGGAAGGACCAGGGAAAGGCCGAATGCTCTGAGATGACCTTGCTCTCCCTGCCAGGGGCCCCGTGTTGGTTTTGTCACAGAGTTCAGCTTCCCTCACGGCCAGGCAGCAGCCCACCTGGTCTGGTCGTAGGGCCACTTCTGTACTGTGGGGACAGGGGAGGCGCAGGGGGACCCAACACCACGCAGCACCAGGGTGGACCACAGTCTCGTGTCCCAGGGCCAGCCTCTCAGTGGACGTGGGAGGGGAGAGGGGCTGGCACGGAGGTGCACAGAGGCAAGGTGGTGCTGGGGGGGCAGGGTCAATGTGGGGCGGGCAGGAAACTCTTTCGAGGGGGACACTTGGAGCAGTGCTTGCTCAGCGCTGCCAGGGACAGAGTAGTCCCCTCACAGGTGTGCAGGAGGGGAACTCTCCATAGACACTGCCCCAGGGACCCTTAAGGACACCTGGCTCCCTCCCTAGGCTGTGTCTGATGGATGGGCCACTGGGCCACCGCCCCGCAGCCAGGCCAACAGTCCCCACACACGTGTGCTGAGCCGTGTGGCCCACCCCAGGCACCCTGCTCCCCAGCGCTCCGGAACCTCAGAGGAGAGCACTGGGCTGAGGGTGAGGGCAAGTGCCTCTTCCTTCCCCATAAAGGTGACATGTGCAAGCTGGGTCACATCAGCCCCGAGTTCCCTAAACCGGGGCTGAGCTGGAGGAGGGTGATGAGAGAGCCCTGAGTCTGCCAGTGCCTGTCCTTGGGGTTGAAGGCGGTGAGCACTCTGGGACTCGGGAACCACCACCCGCTATCCCCCGAGTAGATCAGGTTTTCCCGTCAGGAGAGAGAGCCAAGCTCAGTTTGCAGACAGCATCTCCTTTCTCGAAGGGTGGATTTCAAAGACAGTCCCAAGGCGAATGTGTGCGGCTCTCCCCTCAAGGCAAACACATACCCTCACACTCAGTGAGGCAGTTACTAGGTATCAGGGAGCCCAGGGCGAGTGTGCGAGCATGGCTGGCCCTCAGCAAACTGCCAATGGTGCGGAGACAGAGGGGCACCCAGCCTCACCTGTTTGCTGTGATCCCAAGATAATCCCCTGCAAAGAGCCTTCCTTATAGAAACCTCACCCATATGGTCCCAGACTTCCCGGGGCAAGGGCGGGAAACAACGCTAAGCAAGTTGCAGACACAGAAAGCGCTCTCTCTCTCTCTCTGGTTGTTCAGCTAGCAGGTGTCTAGCTCATCCTAAATGACAAATTACATTCTTAGACACGACTTCCTTAACTCCTGCACACAAGATGACCTTTCCTATGACGGGACATTGAAGCTTGAGACCACAGGACTTGCCCTGTGGTGATACATGCTGATACATGCACCAGGCTGGAGGAGTGGGGGACTGGGGAGAAACCCTCCGACCCCAAGCCTTGTGCTCCACCCCTCGGGTCAGGTCTGTCCTCCCCTGGGCAGACCCTGGGAGGAACCCATGGTGTGTGTTCAGGATTCCTTTCTCCAGTAAATGCCAGGGAACCCCGGGCACATTCTTCATAGTATAATTAAATGGCTTTTAAAAACTAACTTGCAATTAAGCTTACAAGGAAATTCCTAGGAAACTTAAAACATGCCACATGTTCCAGCTCGTTTTTACCTGCCGTGCCCGAGGACTCTCCCAGAATCTAATTTGGCCCACAGTATAAGCAATTCCCCGTTTTCCTCCAGAATGTGTGGCATGTTGCTGTGTTTTCGGGAAAGAGAAAAATCATCTTAATTTATGTAAAGAGTGTTCCTAAAGATATGCATAGCGAAGTCTGCGAGGCGTAAACACCAAATGGTAAATATCGCAGAATTCTGCCGGCACATATTGTCTCGGAGCGGAAGCGCCCTCTACCCCCGCAAACAGGCCCTGGACTGTTCCACTGTTAATGTGTGTATGGAGGGGGCCAGGCAGAATCCTAAACCTGTCCCCCAAGGCTCCCGCCCCTCGGCTTTCCCGTCAAACGCCAACCTAGGACCGGCTGGGAAGGGGCTTTGCAGGTGGAATGAAGTTGGCTGCTTGGCTGACTTTAAAATAGGGAGGTCATGACACTGGGTTGTCCGGCGGAGGGGGAGGGCAGAGCTCTTCCAAGCAGGGGAGGGACAGCCCCACAGCTCCTGGCTGTGAGCAGGACGGAAGGGGAGGAGCCAAGGCCTGGAGAGTCCAGAACCAGAGCGCCACCTCCCCGCCAGCCAGCTGCAAACCTGGGCTCCTCTGCACAACCTCCGAATCAGATTCACCCCAGAGCCCCCAGAGGGCCCGCACAGCCCCACCGACACACGGGTCTCACCCTGGGAGACTCTGCACAGAGAGACAGCGAGACACGGGCACAGCTGGTCCTGGGCCTGACCCTCGGAAACTTGGGGATGGGAAACGGGCAGGGCTTTATGCTACTAGATTTTTAGGTAATTGCCATGGCAGCAGGGAAGCTGATGCAGAGGGAGGAGGGGCCAGGAGCACCTGCGTATGTAGGTGAGCAACGGCTCCTCTTCCCACCCCCTGTGGCAGCCTGAGGGACAGAGAGAAGCGGACACCCAGATACAGAAGCTTCGGCAGGGGCCCGTGGGACAGTCACAAGACGACAAGGACCCTGTGGGCACTCCTGTCTGTCTATTCCTTTCCTTTTTTACCTGTGGAGATCTCCATTTTTGCAGAGGGATGATACCTAGCTAGAAGATAAGAATCTTTTAATGTCTCTTAGTCCCCAAACCATAAGTACTTAACATACATTTGCACCGCTTGCCCAGCGTGCCAAATATAGAACGCAGGGCACCTACCTCTCACTAAGGCTCACTCCAAAGCCATAATTAACACGTGGCAGAGCTCTTCACTGCGGCACATTTTTGGTGTCAAAATTAATTTTCAATATATACATTGCATTTACTTTTCTTGTGCATTTTCCCCCTTTCTGATGGGAAGAACAGACTCCTGAGGAAAGGCTTCCAGTGAATTAAAATACAGCGTTAGAGCAAGGCGTTTCTGTGTCTTACATCCTTCCTCATGGTCCTAAACTGGAGAACCACAAAACAAAGTGAACACACTGATCATAAATAAGCACTCTCGTTCCTAGAAATGTGAACCAGTGAAAAGTGTATTGAAACTTGACTCATAGATTTGGTTATGACTAAGTCAAAATTTAGCTGCCCCAGAGATTTTTAAAAACTATCTCCAATAGACAAAAAGCCTTTTTCTTGGGAAGCAGGCATTGCTGGAGAATGGCGATGAAACGCCAGAAAAAGATGCCGACCCACAGAGTCAATAACCACAAATGGCGATCAAACACGCGCGATCGTACGTTTCCATTCTGCATCCAGAAAGCGCTCCCAAATCTAAAGATGGAACAGGCTCGTTCTCCTAGAATATGTTGGTTGGTGTGTTTTGCTGCAACGCAGGATTCCTTCCATTTGGGTAAAGCATCAAAGACAGCCAAAGAATTCCCTACATAAAAATAGAAGAGACGCCTTCGCGCGCACTGGAGGCAAGGGAGGCATATGGAATCCCACCCCGCTGCGGGGCGGTGCCTTCACCTCCCCTTCCGCTTGCGCGGAGCAGAAAGAGAGCTGGGGGCGGGGCGCGGCGGAGCATCCCATCACCCTCACGCTGCAACCTGGCGCCAGAGTGCAGCAGCCTCTGAGCCAAGCAGAGCTGCTACAGGAAACGCAAACACGTGAGGAATGAAGATATCCTGTGGGCTTAGTGCGTCTCCCGAGGGTTCTTAACCCTTTTGGTGACATGGGTCCCTCGAGCCATGTGGCGAGGCTCCTTCTCGGAACCATGTTTCTAACTGCGTAAAATAAAATGTAATAGAATTAACAACCCAATTCGTTAAATGGGCAAAGAGATCGGTCAGACACGACCTAAGAAGGTAGACGGTTGGCGAATCAGCACTGGGAAAGGCGCCTCCTACCGTTCGTCTTGAGGGGGATGCAGACGAGAGCTGCACGGAGGTACTGCTGGTCATGCCTAAATGAGGCACAAGTTAGAAGAGCAGGCAACTGACAACGTCACACATCGGCAAGGGCACGGAGCAACTGGAACGCGTCAGCTGCTGTGGGAAGGCCAATGGCACACCCACTGTGGGAAATGGTCTGGGAGTTTCTTAGAAAGTTAAATACACTTAACGTGGGATTACAATCCCGGCCCGCTTACTTATCCAAAGGAAATGGAAACCTAGGTTCACACACACACACACACACACACACACGTGTGTTATAGCCATTTTATTTGTAAGTGCTCCAAACCAGACACAACCCAGATGCCCCCCAACTGGGCAAGGTCAAGCCCACTGCGGCATGTCCCTCCCATGGAAGACCATGCAGCAGTACGAGGGGTAAACAAGCAGCGTACCCCACAGTGAGAATGGTTCTCAAAGCCGTTCGCTCGGGGGAAGGAAGCAAACTCAGAAGGCTGGGTGTGGTATAACTCCATTCCTATGTCGTTCTAGGAAGGGCAAAATTACAGGGGCGGGGGACAGATTGGGGGTTCACAGGGTTTAGCGGCGGGATGGCAGCCGTCTGCAAGGCAGTGGGGTGAATTTTGTCTTGGAGAGGGGACAAAACTTGTGTTTCTTGCTTGTGGTGGTGATGACACAATACTGGGCCTTTGTCAAAACTCATGGAGGTGTATGCCAAACATGAGTGAATTTTATTGTGAGGGATTAAAAAATGAATTCTAAAATTTTTTCTTTAAATTGCTTCCATCATAAAAAATTATTTTTAAGCATGAGGGATACAGAATCATAAAGGAAGCCAATTATATGAAAAGAAAGGTGTAAATTTTTTCCCATCTACATTCACAGACCCTCAGAATTCTACCCACAGACTCCCGAGAGACCCCGGGTTCGGGGCCTGGACTCAAGGCCAGGAAGCCCAGGGATGTTGCAGAGAAAACAGTGTGAGGTGTTGCTCTCCCTGCACCTTCCCGGGACACTTGCTGCAGGCTACTCACCTGAGCACACCTGGCACAGCACCGGGGACAGTGTGCCAGGGGCCCTTTGGGAATCTCACGCCAGGTGAGCAGACTTTCTGGGCACCTGGCCCAGGGGGAGACCTGGCAGACATGTGTATCTATACCCAAAATAATGTGTCTATCTTCTCTGACTTCTCAAGAAAATAATAAAATGAATTTTCATAATAATAATAATAAAACCTATTGTCTTACAACTCATACTTCCAAGTAACATACTTAAAATATTTTGCTGCATTAATATTAAAATGTACATATTAAGAGTAATTTAAACACAGAGAAGGATTTATAACTTTACTACTTACACAGCATGCATCATGGAAGAAATTAACCTAAAAACGACTATCGACAGAACCTGATTACAGAAGCCACCAAGAATGCCAAGTCCCTCCTCATTTTATTTTACAGCACGTATGAAACATCTTCTCCCCAAATACAATGGCTTTCTGTTGTAACCTGAAATGTACACCAATCCAAGGTTTAAGTTTGCTTTTAAGCTTAGGTAGAACGTGTGATTTCAAAGTGATTCAAAACAGCAAGCAGTGTCTGTGGGCCGACAGTCAGTGAGGTTCTGACAACCTCATTCCCGGCCCTACACCAACCAGCAGGATGCATGATTCTACTTGTCCCCGTCTCTGTAGTCAACAGGCACACCACTCTGCACGGCTCACAGCCAAGTTTCGTTTTCCAGTGGGAAAGCGGAGTCATCCTGACCTTGACCTCTGACCTAGCTCTCAGTGCTTTGTTACGCTATAAAAGTTGGGCTGGAAAAAGGACCGTCCGAGCCAAATGCTGTGATTTTCCTCTGATGTGACATCACCGACACAGCGGCCATCTACCTAACACCGAGCTCTCCAAACTGCCATCTCGAGGCAGGCGTTCCCAGCACACACAGCATGCTCACTCCTGCCGGGCAGGATGTGTGCTGTTCGCTCAGCCACCGTGCAGCGGGGGCCAGGACCCCGCCAGCAGGACAGATCTGTCACACACAGAAGACGCGGCTCCAGGCATGCAGAGTAAAACCGTTACGGACACAAGAAAGGAAACGGATTGGCGCTGGAAAACCTCCAGAAGGTCGGATCGAATCCATGCAAACCAATGACCGTGTGTACCTTTAAAACCACTTAAGAAGTTGCCTTATCAGCGTGACGTTTTCCACTATTTCCTTCCTGCTCCGGAAGGCCGAGCTCCAAGGAAACCAGCAGGCCTGTCAAGAACAAATGTGATTTACTGAAGGGGGGATGAGCCAGGAAAACGCCAGATGAACAAAACAAGAGCAAATTGGAGGACAGTTTCCTGGTGGAATTAACAAGACCTTAAGTCCCTTTGGATGCTGCCTGCAGTAGGTGGGACAGATGCTTTGCAAACAGCACACGGGGATGTCAGAAGGCGTGTGGCCCTTCCAAATTAAGCTGCTTTGAAGTTTTTCTTTGAAGTTTTTGCTGAGCTGAAGGGCACTGCTAATGCAATTTACAAATCTTGAATAAAAAAGCAGTTCAGGATTACTGTATCTAAGAAATCAATATTCCCTCTAATAGTTTTTGTGGAGCAAATCAGTTTTCTTGGCCAAAAAATGATGATACTTGGTGTACTTTATACCTACACACAATATAAAATACAGAAAAGCCATTTAAAAGGAATAAGGCCACAGTCTTTTAAATGATAACAGCAATATGATAATAATAACTACGCTGACATGTTCCAGGCACACAGAAATTATTATTCTCTCCTCAAAGTAAAATCACATCAGCAGTGCGACTCAGGACTCCCTTTCCGCCCCACCACGGACTCGGGGTCACTTGTGCTCTGCTGTAAATGACTGACAGCACCCTCTCAGAAAGGTTCCATACTGTGTTTTCCTTGGCCATGTCTTTAATACAAAGGTGGGGCCATCTCAGAATCCAGGCCCAGGAGGCAGGAGGCGCACCGTGCGCCGCCAGGGTTCCCAGGCAGGGCCCTCCTGCCTCCTCGCGGCAACCTGGTGCCCAGGTCTGCCAGCCCGCCCTGCTTTGGGACTGCCCGAGGTGGCCGCACCCTCCAGGCCTCCCACATGCCAGCTCCCCGCAGGTGTGTGGGAGCCCGCCCCGTGGCGAGGCCGGTTCTGCTCGCCCAGGTGCCTGCCACGTGTGCTCCATGGGGAGGCAGAAGCCAGAGCAGGGAGCGTGCCTGACACGAGGTGGCACCTGACCGGCAGCCGCTTTTAGCCTGTCTCTCCGTTCCCTTGTCCCGCTCTCTCTCCGTCTCTTTCCATCTCTACTGGCTTAAGGCAGCAGCTTCCCGACTGGGCTCCCTGCCTGCTTCTGGTCCCTCACTCCGGCTTCCTCTCCCTCATGGCCACCAGACCGCCGCAGAGACACCCAGAAGCTGCCGCAGGCTCTGCCGCAGGTAGGCCAAGGCTCCTGGCCCCAGCCCTGCTGTGGTCTCTGCTCTGCACTCCCTTACCCGGGAAACGTGAGAGCAACCCTGGGAAATGAAACAAAATATTTCCACCGTCATGGGAAAGCCTCTTAGAGAAGAAAACGAATGAAGTGAACGAAGACTTTTCCAAATGTGACTTACCAGGTGTAACAACTCAAAATGTTTGCTTTTCTACTCATTCGACTACTGAATATGCTCAGACTCAAACTGCCTGGCAGGTAAAATAAAGTAAATACAAGCTCTGAAAACTTACAACGGCCTGCACTTCCTTCCAGGAGACAATCAATTAGGGTGCAGGGAGAAAAAAAACCATCTGTGTTCAGTTCCCATGCGGCATCAGACAGTGTGAGCAGACGTCCATAACGCTGTCCGTCTGTCCGTCCTCCTCACCACGAGCGACGGGAACTCGCAGCTGGACACTCCACCTCGAGAGCACGCGCTGGAGAGTCTTGATCATTACAAAACGGGTTAGGAAGTAATTATTTGTTCTCTAAAAGAATTAGCTGCCCCATAAAAGGATTATCTATAGATTTCTAGATTTCTGAAGGTATTCGGCTTAGCCAGTGGATGTGAACCGTGAGTCAAATTAATATAATCTTTCAGGAATATGTTAATGTTACGGGTACTGGGTAGACCTGGGGAAAATAACCTTGAGCCCAGGACAAACAGGGGAGAGTGAAAGTCTGCAGTGTGGGGGCTTCCCTCAGTGGTGCCCCCTACACATGCCATCGGTGGTTCAGAGTGCTGCACCCCCCACTGTGGGGGAATCCCACTTGCCACCCCACCCTCCATGCACTGGCAAGATGGGCAGGGAGGTGACCCTGCCCCAGCAGTCTGTCCTACACAAGACGCTGACCTTCAGGAGAGCTGTCAATCCGGGTGCTTGGGAGCCCCTCGCAGAGGCCACAGTGGTGACGTGGCCCTCAGCTAGAGCTCCCCGTGGTCTGCACGCCTCTCGTGCGCCGGCCCTTTTATGGGCCTGGCTCTGTAGCCTTCCTGTCAATTCTGAGAACTGTCCTATCACCTGCCCTGGTCCTTCCCTTGGTAAGTCAGCCAGAGTCAGGTGTGGAAGGGTACAGCTAAGAGCCATAACTCACACCCACAGGATAAGGAGAGCACGGGGTTACTCACCAGCATCTGCTCTTTGGACAGGGCTGGTCAGTCTTCTCTGCACGAACAACGCTAACCAGCGTGAGTGGCAGGCATCGCAGAAAGGACAGTGTGTCTAAGTCCTGAAGGACGGCACAGCCTCTGCCTTGCCGTCTCTGGGCTCACTCTCCCTGGGGGAGGAGCCGGCCACCAAGGCACGGAGCCCACGCGGCCCTGTGGATGGGTCCCCGTGGTGAGGAGCTGAGGCCTCCTGCCCACGGCCAACATCAATCGTAGAAGTCACCCCCCCCGGCCCAACCAAGACTCCAAGGATGCTGGCTCCTGACAGGCAAGGCAGGGAAACTGCCTGCACTGGTCTCGGGCCCAAAATCGTGGTCCGTGCTGACGACAGTGTTAATGCAGTCTTGGAAGCAGACCCCCTCCCCCAACCCTGGGAGGGCCAACATGTGTTTCCAGACATCCCAAGGGCCCTTGCAAGCCGCCACTTACAACAGAAGGTCCTGATTTCTAACAAGCTCAGCCACGGCTGCGTCATCCTCCACAACTTCAGGATTTGAAATTACACGTTACTGAGAGGTTTTAGACAAGGCAAAAGCACCACCTTCTGTGGGCCCAGGGCCAGTTCCCCTACGTTCTGTGACCGATGGCCCCCCGCCGCACCCCTCCATGGGCAGTCCCACAGGACCAGTGCTGTCTGGGCCGGGCCATTGACTCCTCCCTGAGCTGGAGCAAGGCGGCTGCAGAGAGACAGACCAACTGCAGGCTGATGAAATCCTGTGATGGGCCCTTGTCTGCGTGACGCTCACCTGCCTTCCGGCCGGCTCCTGGAAGGGGGTCGTGCCAGCGACCCTCTCAGTCACCCCACGTGCGGCACAGACTCTTTCCCCAGAAAAACACGAGCTTCTCACGTGTTCCTTTCCTTTCAAGCCACCAGTTTCCCAGGGCCATCGGCCGCCTCCCACCACAGTTAATCTGATTGGTCACGAATCTCGATACGGCACCGAACCCTCCACCCACAGACTTCCTGTCCTCTGGGCACCTGCCTGCTCTGCGGGACCTCGCGGCCCTCGAGCTGGGCTGGAGGTCGCGGGACACGCACCAGTGCGCTCTCTGCACTTGCGCCACTCGGTCAAGGGGCCGAGCTTCCACCGACCAGAAATCGGGCAGCAGGAACAAGTGTGGGCGGGTGGGCGCCCCTCAGAGGGTCACCCGAATTGCAGATTCATGCAGACCCCGCCGGAGGCACTGGGAGGAAAGTACCCGTGGTCTGGACACCACCTCAGACCAAGAGCGCAGCCCTAACACTGGTGCCTTGATAGAGTCTTTCTCCAAGCAGAAACTCTCTGTGGGGCCCTTAAAGCCACTGGACGAGACTCTCAAACCAGGAGCCGCAGGCCACCATTCCGTGATTCGGACCCTCCCGGCCCTGCCGCACCCAGCCCTGGGCGTTAAGGGTGCCCCTGGGCCTCCTCTCATGATGGGACAGTTGACTATCCCTTTGAGAAGAGGCAACAACGGGAGAAAACATAGCATTTCTTGGACCTGCTTTGCCATTACTCATTCCAGAAGAATGGCCTGCCAGTCGCTCTGGCAGGGGCAGGAGCTCAGGCTGGGGAAGCTGCCAGGGACCCTGGGGCCCGTGTCTGGGGTCAGCACCCTCACTCCACCCACTCAAGTGTCCCCAGCCGAGGTGACGGGCCTGCAGGAGGGTGAGCTCCGTGGGGTCTGGGGTCTGGATAAAGCAGTGCCGTGTGACGTGAGGGTTGGAGAGGAGGGAGGGGGTGGAGATGGGAGCTGGGAGGGGGCGGGGAGAGCACCCTAGGGGAGGATCTCACTGCCCTGTCACCGGCCTAGAGCCAGGCCCATGTGCTGTGGCTGGAACAGCGTGGCAGGGACCCACAGCCACAAGGCAGATGGAACTCTTTAACGGAAGTTTCACCAGGTGCAGCACTGTCGCCCAGAGGGGCAGCTGCTCGGCCATAAACCCCCATAGAAATAGGGCCCCAGTGACGACTCTTGGCTCTGAATCTGCAAGGCAAAGTACCCAGCACGCACCACCATCTCAGGCCACGTGGGTGACACAGGGACCTCAGGGAGGCTCACAACAAGTGTCCCAGGCCCGCTCGCCACGCAGGGCCTCCGGGGTCAGGCATCCTGGGGACTCCTGGGACTTGTCTGGGCTCAAATCCCAGCCCTGAACTGCCATCCCTGGGCCCTCGGGTCCCCCTCTCCAGACAAGCCCACTACTGTTCTCACGTCACATGGCTGTCCTCACGGAACGTCCCCAGAACAGACCTGGGATAGAGCAAGTGTGCCCCCAACACCGGCCATTACTAGCAACGCCATAGCCATCACCCCTGAGATCGAGACCCTTGCGAAGGGTGAGGTGACTGTCTCAACGGCGGGTCAGTGTGGGAGTCACACTCATGCTCTAATGCATGTCCAAATCACAGGTATTCACTTCCAGGTGCCTCGGGCAGGTCTGCAAGGGCCTGGCGGCTGCTGGGCCTGACTCTTTAAATGGTACTAGGTCACAGAAAGGGGTCAGAGGCACACATCCTGCCGCCCCAGCCCCGCCCCTGCAAGACGGAGGAGGGGCCCCTGTAGTGTGCCCCTGTGTGCAGGAGTTCACTGCGGCGTCTCCAGAGACCTGCACCCCAGGCCCAGCCCTGACTCCAGTCACGCTGGGCCTGCCGCTCTTACCTGCCCAGAACCACTGTCCTCACCTACAGAAGCACCAGCTGTCCCCCCAGGCCTTCCGGGGGAACCCTCCTTCTCATACCGTGTGGTTTAGAGGTGGCTGCTCCCCTGGCTCTTGGACTGTCAGGCAGGGCGAACCCTGGCCACAGTGCAAGGGTGGGCAAAAGCCAACCGCCCACGCCGGCTCATCAGCGCCAAGGGGGCTCACTTAGGGGCCATGACGGCACCTGTAGGAAAGGCTCTCTTCTGTGGGAGGCAGGGAGGGAAGGAAAGGGGGTGAGCAGCTGCTGAGGAAGCCGCAGGAAAGAGCCTGTTGGCCTGAAGGACAGAGAAGGTGGAGCCTTGAAGGCAACACTGACGTCTACATCCAGCTGTTCCCGAACCCTCAGTGATGTCAGTCATCCGTGCCCTGGTGAGCTGGAACGGACCGAACCGTGTTTCCATCTCTCACGGCCCTAAGCTCCCTGCTGACCTGGAGCTGGGACCCCCACCTGACCCCGGGCACATGTGGTGCTGCACAGCCGTACTGGGCACCAAGGCCCCTTGGGAGACGGGGTCCGTGGGAGCAGGGGTCATCCTGGACTTACGCACAGACTCCGTGGCAGACCTGCCCATCGATGGCACCTGGGTGGGCAGCAGCTATGGCTGCTGCCATGGGGGTGGCTTCCCTCCTCACTGACACTGAGACCCCCTCAGGCTGGTGCAGTGTTCAGCCACATGGGGACTGGCACACTCACCAGCTCCCTAGAGGCACGCCCCTGGCTGAGGGCAGGGCAAACAGTGGACCCCAAACCAGACTCAGGGGCAGCATGGGGCTCAGCCCAGGGGACTCTTGTTTCTCCAGAGGGCTGAACCAGTATCTCATACCCTTCGGTGATGGGGTCAAGGCTCAGGCTGCCAGACAACAATCCCTTTGCTAGTTTCTATGCACACTCTGACCGTCCAGCAAGTCCATGCTGTTTACACAGTAATGCCCCCCACCCCTGCCCACCACCCTGCAGCCATCAGCTCAGGACAGTCACCCTGGCGAGCAAAGCCATAGCCCCGTCCTCCGAGGCCAAAACTGGACACAGCATGCCGAGCCTGACCGCCCCAATGTCCAAGATGCCAAACGCTGGAAGGAAGCACAATCCCTTTAGGACACAGCAACCACTGCTGTGCTGGACAGGGAAACATCCGTCACAGAGTATAACAACCAGGATCGTGGTCATCGGTTTCTGCCAGCACTGCCCACCCCTTCAGCCTGTGCGCTTCACCGAAGGAACCACAAACCGCTGCTGACAAAAGCACACTGCACAGAAACCCCACCCAGGGGGCTGCCTTCTAGGACGCCTCCTGGACACAGCTGACCCGGCAGAAAGAACGCCCCGAGGACAAGGCTTGAGTGACCGTGACCGTGTCCCAGCAGCAGGTGAAGGACGGAGGGCTGCAGGGAGGTGTGATGTCTCATCTCCAGGCCCTGCTAGAGTCAGCACGCACGTCACCTAACCCCCAGAAAACCTCACGGTGGAAGCAGACCAGGGGCTTCCCACCGAACACAAACAGCATGTCAGCCACGGGGCAGGGGGCAAAGGGGCCAGTCCACTCGGGGCAGCGAGGACAAGAAGAGGTTCTGTCCGGGTCAGGACAGTGGTCTGGGAGCATGGGGCGTGGCCCTGGGTGGGGCTCAGCCACCTCCCACCCCCGTTACAGCTGGAACGCACGTGACTCTAACTGGAGAGATGGACTTCTTCGCCGGACTTGTCAGAGAGATCACCACTGATGCAAAGAGGGAGGATTCAACTCTGCTTTCTGGCAAAGGGCAAGGCTGGCACAGAAAATGCCCGTCTCGTTACCGTGAAACACAGAGGAAGGCGACTGAGAAAACTGGAAATGAGGGACAGCGTTTTCCTTTCTCGTTGGTGATGTGAACTTCAAGGGGGGCTCTGTGGTCGGTGTGCAGGGAACTCAGCCTCCTGAGCGCAAACACCCAGCGGAGTGCAGCCGAGTCTCGGGTCAGCCCTGGGCTCCGTCCTGCCTGGAGAGACCCTCCTGGGTCAGGGTGAATTTGTACAGTGAAGGGAGAACATGAATTTTTAATGCCACGCAATTGAGGGTGTGGTTGTCATTTCTGACCACTGCGACCTTCCAGGGCCGTTTACAGCCCAAGCCGTCCCTGGTCAAAGTCCCCTCCCCCGATGGAGACGGAACTTGCATTTCCCAGAGAGGCCAGTTCACTGTGCCTCGAGGAAAGGGTCTCCATGAAGCCCACCGAGAAGTGAGCAGTGGGCGAAGGTGCTCACGGGCTGGTGGCTTTTCCCCAGGGCAGCCTCCCACCTGTCTGGGACTCTGTGTGTCTTTGCCCTGGGGTGACGGAGGGACACCAGCCAGGATGCTGAGCGGGCCGGGGCTGGCCGCCAGCCTCAGCCGCACCTTGGACTTGGACAACGAGACGGGCATAAGAGACCTCAGTTCTTTCAGCCGTGCCCCCTTGTCCACCCCTTCAGTGGCCGTCATTGCTTCCTCGTGGATCTTCCCCATTTTAAAAGGAAACTTTAGCCCTGGCTAGCGTAGCTCAGTGGATAGAGCGCCGGCCTGCAAACCAAAGGGTCCCTGGTTCAATCCCCAGTCAGGGCATATGCCTGGGTTGCCGGACAGGTCCCCAGTAGGGGGCGCACAAAAGGCAACCACACATTGATGTTTCCCTTGCTCTCTTTCTCCCTCCTTTCCCCTCTCTCTAAAAATAAACAAATAAAAATCTTTAAAAGGAAACTTTAAATGTGGTTCTCCAAACTAGACTGAGGTCTTTAAGACGAGCACCGTGGATGCCAGAGAGAGAGCAGGATGCCTCCCAGTCTGTGCCTGTCACAGGCCCGTGGTAACCGTATGAAGCTTCGTGAGCACAATCCCACCACATGTCCTGCAAGCCGGCTTCTCGGACGACAACAGCCAGCATTACATGAGTCTTTCCGTGCTGTCTTATCAGGAGTACTGTCCAATCCCCACGCATGTACATGCTAAACTGATTTTAACAGAAAGAAAGGCGAGCTCTTGGCACGGGGCGGCACGAACATTGTCACTGCCAGTCTCAGGATGGAAAACTCTCTTCATGGCTCACTGGGGCAGGATCTCCCTGCAGAACCAACTGCCTGCGTGTGACACCTCCACTTGGCTCCCACCCCACGTCAGCCCCAGACCTGGGTCGTCCTTTAAACCTGAGCCCAGTCCCGCTGCCTGCCCATCTCCCTGGCCGAGAACTGTGGGGCCTTCGGTAGATATGACTCTCTGGAAACTATTTTAAACCAAAGCTGTGCACCCCAGCACTTTCTACAGAATGAACCCACAGCTTTTCTTACGCCCTGAGAGGGGCCCTCGGCCTCTAACAGGTCCAGACCTGCCAGCCCACCAGATAGCACCAGACTCTGACGGGCATTTGGAGGACCCCCCCGCCTCCCTGGTCCCCTCATCCCCATCCGGTGCTCTGGCTCCACCCAGACACCTGCTGTTCCTCCGGCGAGGTGTGCTACCTGCACTGCTGAGCAGGCGCACAGAGGTCCCTGTCTGGAATGTTCTAGCCCTGCTGGCTGACACGAGAACATCCAGGAGAACCCAGCCTGCTATGTCTGGTGAAGCCCTTCCAGGCCCCTCCCCCTCCCAGTCAGCAGCCCCACCCACCCCTGCGGCCAGCATCACACCTAACACACCCTGGAAGTGGCCTCGTCTGCCCTCCCAAGGGCCTGGGGCACCCACAGGACAACATCCTGACTTCTCTTTGGTAATTGCAGTGGTAAACACAGTGGATGTATGCCATAGGTACTCAATAAATGTGTAACATTTCCATTTCCTTCGAAATGATCTCAGACTCTTTTAAATACTCCCCACATTTCACGGAAACCAAGAACTATTCTTTGAAAGAATATAGTTGGCAAGCTACAGGCAGGCCTGCCTTGGCACGGTACAATGCAAAAATCATTAAATTTTGGGCACTTGCATTTCTATATGACACCGGGCCAAAATCAGGACTTTGCTCCCAGGAGTGCAAACGGGCAGACTGATGGTATCTCCAGCAGATGACTGAACTTGGGCTGATGTTCGCAACCCTGGCAGAAAGTGATGTACGGAATTACTAATGCACCTGCTAAATCACGGCCCCAGGCCGCAGGAGAGAGAAGGCTGTGCCCACCACTCGTCTGAACCGAGGCGGGGTTTCGGCGGCCAAGGATTTTTGCGTCTAGTACTGAAATACGCAGCTGTTGGTGAAACGGAGGCCACTCGAGAGGCAGGAAAAGCACAGGCCAGAAAAACAGCTCTGATGGCAAGCGATGATTTCACTAGTGACAGCGCGGACTTCGAGAGGACCTCAAATAACGTGGCTGCAGAGGAACGTGTCTTTTCGGGCAGTGAATGGCAGAGCGCGGGAAAGGTCTCAGAGGGTTCGCTTCACAAATGTGAGAGGTCGGGCGTTGTGTTGTCTTTGGAAGGGTGTTCGCATGTTTTCCAGTCGTGACAGCCAGTGCCCTGGGGTGACCTTTTGTTACCCAGAACGGAGTTACTGTGAGTCCTTGGAACCCTTGGATGTAGCAAAAGGGCACCAATTTGCTGGCATTTTGTTCATTCACACTGATATCCCCCTACTACCCACCCCCCAAATGCCACCGGCACCCGTCATCGTGAGAAAACTTCTGTTGCGGAGACTTGGGAATGTCTGTGCTGAGTGTCTCTCCACACATTGACATAAGCAAGCACATGCCACCCCTTTGCTCTCCGAAACTGTCCCAGGCCATGCAGGGGCCCAGGGCCCAGAAATCCATCCATCCTGGGTTCACAGGGAATCTGGGGGTGATGACGACTCTACCTGGAGCCGTAAGCAAACTCACTGGGGCTGGAGGGCCTGCGGCAGGAGCTAGGGCTGGTGACGGATGCTCTGGCGGCCTGCGAGACCTCGGAGCCCCTACAAGCAGGCCTCCGTGTTTGCCATGAAGCTCCATGACCCCAGCACCCCTTCCCCCACACCTCTTTTCCTCCTGTAGACACCCCACCCCTTGGCCCCAAGCCAGGGCCTGAGCATGGCTGCCTCGACCCTTTCTTTTCCCCCAGTAAACCCTTTTTGGGGATGAAACACCCAGTCAACATTATTCGACAGAGTCCTCTTCAGCTGGCAGACACTGGGAGGTGGGATTTCAGTATCCGAGAGGCTTGGTCAGTCTCTCTCTGTCTCTCTGTCTCTCTGTCTGTGTGTCTCTGCCTGTCTGCCCACCCCCATCTCTCTGTCTGTCTCTGTCTCTGTCTCTCCCCCGTCTGTGTGTGTGTGTGTGTGTCCCTCTGCCTCCCCACCTCTCCCGCCCATCCTCCATTCTCCCTTCCACCTGTGGAGCGGTGCGGGGCTGGGTTGGAGACGGGGGCGGTCCGAGAGGAGCCGGACCCTCTGCGGGAAGAGGCCTATGCTGAAAACCAACTTCCTATCTGACTTCATTGGCAGGTCTTTCTGGAATCTACAAAATGTGCTGAGCCTTCTGTAGGGGGGGGGGTGTTTACTGTACCTCCCCACTCTTAAAGACCCTTCTGTCTCATCTCAGAAACACCCAGCCGTTCGTTCACGGCAGGTGTGCTCTGTAATGCGTGGATTGCTGCCATGTGGCTCAGGGCCAGCCAGTCCTGGGAAAAACCGGGGTTGAGGAACCTGTCCCCTGGTGTCCCCAAAGTCCCTCTGAGCCCTGCTCCTGCTCTGCCCCCTGTACCCTTCATCCTCAGCCCCCAACAGGAAGTGAGGCGACACTAGACTCAAATGTGAGCACCCCTGGAGGACAGCCCTTCTCAGAGATGGATTTCCACCCATGCTCTTATCTCAAACGACAGAATGAAAGCGTTATTCCACGCCTAGAATCAGACACACAGACCGGTGGGGGAGGTGGGGGAGGCCCAGGACCTGAAATCATGCAGGTGCCTGTCCACCTTTGAGGCTGGCCCTTCTGAGCTGAGAAGAAAGGGAGGCAGAGCTCCAGGAGTTAACGAGGAACCTGCCAGGACAGGCACTTGCAGGAGCCCAGGCTCTGCTCCCAAGGGCGCGCCCAAGCCTCTGAGGACACCGGGGCGTGTTGGCACAGGAGCCGGGGCTGAGCCTGCAGAGCGGCGGCTGAACTCCTAGGGGCTGACCCACAACAAGAGTCCCATTCCAGGGCCTCCGGAAAGCACACAGCTCTTCTGGAGGGCCGTTCAAACTGAAAATGCTCAGTGCCACGATCACTTACGGTAACACGCCGTAATCAAGTGGCTGTGAGACAGGACATCCAAAAACCTCGGCGAAGAAGAAAAATGGGACTAATTTTCTCCCCAGCACAAAAACTGGAGACTAAGCTCCGGCTAGGAGCATCCAAATAGATGGAAGGACATTAGCAACCCGAACTGCTTCTGCATCCACAGGGTGGGGATGGGGTTTGGGGACTTGCCCTGGGGACAGAGCACACATGGCAGAGGACAAATCAGCACTCGGACCACTGGTGCCTCGGGCTCTGATCCTGCTCCCTCAGCTCCTGCTGCGAGAGCCCGAGGCCTGGGTCTCCACGCACCACCCGCCTCGGTGCAGCCACCTGATGGCCCTCTCTGGGAAGGGGCACTGTCCCCGTTAGGATGGGGAATTAGGATACCCCAGTAGAACTGCACTTGGTTATCTGACACACCATGGAGTAATGGGCTGTCTTAATTGGACATTGTTGATTACATTTGAAATGTTTAAAATAGACATCCTTTAAAAATATCTGTTTGGCCCTGACTGGTGTGGCTCAGTCAGTTGGAGCATCGTCTCATGAACGGAAGGGTCATGGGTTCGATTCCCGGTCCCGGCACATGCCTAGGTTTCGGGTTTGGTCCCCAGCCCGGGCAGGTGTGGGAGGCAGCTGATTGAAGCTTCTCTCTCACATCGATGTTCTCCCCCTCCCTCCCTTCCCTGCTCTCTAAAACCAGTGGGCATGTCCTTGGGGGAGGCCAAACAAAAATGTATTTGGCCCTATTTCATGGGGAATCAATATAAAAGGACACGTGTATTGTTTTCAGGGAACACATGGTGAGCGTTTTTTATTTCAGGAGCGTAATCAGCCCCTTTGAAGTGTGTGTGCCATTGAAGGAAAGACATGAGGCCCACACTTCTGGCTCTGAGCCGGCCGCTGCGGAGTTCAAAGGGGCTGTGAGCCACTTCAAAGCTCCCTAGCACAGCACCTGGACAGGCGGGCCTGGACAGACCAGATTTGGGGGACAGGAGCCAGGCCCCAGAAGAAAAGGAAGCTGGCTCGGTAATCCCCAAGGCAGGGATCTCCCAGCCGGCACTGGCACCGGTGGGAGCCCCTCCCCACCTCACCCCACACCTGCGTCTGCAGGAGGCGGCTGGACCAGTGCAGCTCAACCAAAGCCCCTTCCCTCAGTGGGTGGGGGGCTGACCCGACACCCCGACCACCCAGCATTTTATCTGGAACTCTGGGTTTGGAGAAAAGTGCAAGTGACAAAACAGGAAGTTAGCCCTCCAAAGGAAGCATTTGCTACATCTGGGGTCAGCATCTAAAACGTGCTGAAGGTACCCAGGAGCCTCATCTCACTGCGGGTGACAGGGTCGGCACCCAGGGCAGCTCTAGAGAGGGTCGTGGCCTGGGGTCCGAGCCCAGGAGAGCCGTGGGTTCAGCCACGCACAGAGGCCCAGCGCTGCCTGGACAAGCCACAGAGCAGGCGACGTCAGTCAGGCTCAGAGGTGACGGCGCCTCTCTTTTAGGTGCTAAGGAGCAGGAAGTGCTGAGGATTCCAGGGCGGCCTGTAGCTCTGCAGCTTTTAAGGTCCGGTCTGGTGACCATCCCATGGACCTGGGTTCCCATGGCTGGTGTGAGCCCACACCACTCCCGGACGCTGGAGCTGGCTCGCTCTGGTGCCTCCTGGCACAGACCCTGGTTTAATGCAGCCCACAAGCCCAAGGTAAAGGGCATTGACGCTTGCGTTTGTGCCTCATCAGCCACTCCAACTCTGAGGAGTCAACGGTGCGTGTCGAAGAATGGATTTGTTCTCAGGGTACAGCGAAGCAGTAATCTCATGAGATCGAAATACTTAGTCGTGCAAAATTTGCATGATCATTCACATTATGTTGCAAAAAAATAAAGTGACCTAGCCTCCACGCCATGTGGATTTGACCCAGCAGTTTGGATGGAGTGCAGAAGGCATCTCCCCATCAACATGGATTTTGGCTTTGCTCATTTATCTGTTCAAATTTCTCTGGCTCTCACTGCAGTCACAGGCTCCGGCATTTCTGGGGCGCGCTCACTGCGGCTCGCTGAGTGCCAGGCATGTGCTACGTGTCATCAGCCACTCTCCCAGCAGCCATGGGAGATGGAGATCGTCGCTGTGGTGGCAGGGAAGACGACACTGAGGCATGGGTCCCGAGTGGCTTAGCCCGAGTCACAGGGAGTCAGGATTTCGGTGGATCCATACCCGAACCCCACGCCCAGACCCTCAGAGACACACCTTCCATGCTAAAAGCACTGGCCACCTGGGCGAGCAGAGAAACCATCTGAACAAGTCAACTAGAAGTGAAAATAGAACCAGTAAGGGCTCCAGGACAGGCGCAGAAAGGAACTACAGACAGAGATTTTCTTAGGCAGGGGTGGGGGTGGGGGCGGGGGTCAGGAGGCTTGTGGAGACTGAGACATTGGAAGTGGGCCTGGGGGCACGAGTAGAGGTCCCTAAGTTGGAGATAAGGGGCAAGGAGGCTCAGAGCAGGGGTGGAGCAGGCTCCACCCCTGGAGATCTATCAGGGTGTCTTCAGGGCGTACCAAGCCCTGGGCTCACTAGGAGATAGCTCGCCTAAAGCCTGGAGATGCCCTTGGAACGCCCAGTTCTTCCCTGGTGATAGTCCCACGTGAGAAGGCCAGTCTTTATCCTAATGGATACATTCGTTCCTGTGTTGACAGCAGAACCTCGGTAAGGACAACTCAAATGTTATAAATGAAAAAGACACATCAAGGAGAGGGGGGAGGGCAGTGCCTCCGCGTGTCTCCTTGCTGCTTCCAAACCCGCCTCTGCAGGAGGTCCCCGTGGACTCTGGGCCCAGCGTGGTCACTTTAGCAGACATGTGCGGCCTCTCCTGAAGAGCTGGTGGTGGAACCCCATGACAGACCTGTCTCATAGCTCCGTGGTGCCATTCAACCTCCCGCACCAGCGAAAATGAATGGTCGCCCCCCAACACACCGACACCCACTAAAAATACACCAGCTCATCTGCTCCGGCAGACGCTCACCTAAAATGTCTCACTTCCTCGCTCGATCGTCTGCTCGAGGACAGCTGCCACGCGCCCACGGTCAGGCCCCTGGCTGGGCGCTGAGGACACGGCCTATCCTTGGGGGAACTACAGGCTGGCGTATGTTCGTACAGCAGGCTGCAAGCCGGTACCCGCGGTGGATAAAGAAAATACTAGGAGGATGTGGGACTGAGCAGGCGGAGACCACACAGTTGATTTGGGGCCTGTTGAGTTGGGCGCCTCTGAGGCCCCAGGAGAGACATGGAGGGGCAGCAGCTGGACGTGGGACTTGCAGAGGGCTGGTCTGGGCCAGAAGGGCGCCTCGGACTTGGGAGCAGGGAACTCTGGGGGAAGGGGCACCTGGGACAGTGGTGGTGGAGGTGGGGACACAGCCAGGTGGACCAGCGGAGGCATGGTTTGGGGGGGGGTGTTGACCAACTGAAATTCACATTTCAACTCCACACTAGCCCCTGTCAATGACAGCTGATTCCTCACACATCCGCCTTTAACACAGCACACACGCACCCCCATCCGCACCACCGCGCTCCCTGCAGCCCCTCTCAGGGTTGAGGGACTTTCATGTGAGCTCCCTGGGTCAGTCCTCCGGCCTCCGTGGAGACACTGGCCTGGGGAGCTCGTCTCTCGGCCAGCTGTCCCCGCACGGGGTGAGAAGTGGCCCCTGTGGTTGTGGTGTTAGACCTAAAAATGTCCAGATTCATCCGACAACCTGGCCTTCTCAGAGACAAATCCAGTCCCTATCTCACATGGACACAGGCAGAGACAGGTTTGGAGGAGCGAGGGTGCTGATTCACGGGCATCACCCACTCTAAGAAGACCTCTGCCCCTGGCAGAGGTCATGGTCAGAGGCGGGGCCACCATGGACCCTTCTGACAGTGTAGCCCCCACCTCATGGGCTGCCTCTCACCACAGGGCCTCTGACTCCATGAAAGCTGGGGTCCTTTGCTCAGGAAGTCCAGACTCCTCCCCTATTCTCACACAGAGCTCTGCCCCATACCAGCCTGTGCCACCCACATGTACCCCAACATTTCTGCCCTCCTTTGGCTTAGTGCACTGGTTTTGGAACTGCAACCCCCCACTCCCCACCTCCCAACACATAGTTTAAACAGGCATACGTCTTTATTTTGCAGAGGCAGAAGAAGTTCACCCACCTTTGGGACACAGAAATGCCCAGGCACCCTGGGCCAAAGAGCACCCAAGGTCGAGAGCAGACTGGACACGGACACAATGACTCTAAGACACGGGGCCATCCTTTGCTGGCACGCAGCTGTCTCCCACTCCAGAGTAAATGGAAACCCAGAGCCCCACTCTCCTTTCCTCGGTTCTCAGGGCTGGGACTCGGAGAGAGTGGTGCTCACCCAAGGCAGTCAGTGTCACTGTCTGATATTTCTAGAAAGGCCTGCTTGGCCAGGAAGGAATTTAGGTCAGGCCAGCAGGTCACGCAGGGCTTGGCGCTGCCTCTCCATCCCGTGGGCTGTGGTCGGGCTTCCCCAGATGGTTCCGAGGAGCCGGCAGGCTTAGCACCACACTGACCGATCAGCCACAGGTCACCCCCTGCGAGGCTGTAAATCGTGGCAGTCTGCCTGAGACGGCCGGGCCTGCTCCCTCCCGGAGCCCCCCCGCTGCACCCGACTTGGCTCCCCCGCCCGCCCGGAGGGCACGGGGCGCGGGACCACCGGGCAGCATCCCAGCTGCCGCTCCCGCCCCTCCGGAGTTGGCGCAACTCCGAGCCACTTTCTCAAAAGGCTCCTGTCCCGATCCGGCGAGCGCGCAGCCCCAGCACACCCGCAGGCATCCCCGCTCGTCTTGCTCGCTTCCACACACGTCCCTGTCGCCGTCCCCCTGGCACCACTGCCACCGGCAGACACACGCTCTACTGGCCCGTTTACCGAGAGCGAAAGCGAGAGCTGCCGATGTGTCGCCAAGTTGGGCTGCGGGCTCCGGGGGCCGATGCCCCGGGTCGCGCGGTCCCCAGCCACTGGAACCTGGCGCGCCGCGGGCCCGCAGGGACCCTGCTCGGGGACCCGGCACCCCGGTGCGGCCCCTCCCTCCCGCGGCGGCGGCCGAGGCGGCGTCCCCGGCCTGTTCCGGCCGCCCTGGGAACACGGCTACTGGAAGGGGTGCACTCGCCCCTCCGGCACGCCGCCCGCACCCCGCCCGCACCCCACGAGCTCGCTCACCTCTGGGGGGCCGGTGCCGGGGTGCCGATCCCGCCGCCGCGGCGATTCCGCATCTCCCGGGCGCTCGCCCGCCGCCCTCTGGGGCGCCCTTCTGGCCCCGCCGGGCGCGAAGGAGGGTCGCGAGAATGCGCAAAGGCCGCGCGCTCGGGGCGCCGCCTCCTGCTGCCCGCACGCTAGCCTCCTGCCTCCCGCAGCGGAGCAGGAAATTTGTCCGGCTGGTCCCGCCGCCTCCACAGCTCCAGCTCGGGCTCCAGCTC